>JAOEHR010000013.1:5679623-5691850 GCA_025448175.1 Aronia arbutifolia
ATAGTACTGTCTTGTATTCGTGATAATGATGCTCTCTCCCTCTATCTCTCTCTCTCTCTCTCTCTCTCTCTCTCTCTGACGCACAAATCTAAAAATGTAGTAAGCAAGTTTCGTGCCAAGGTGAAGACTGAAAACAAATTAACATTCTACTGAATTCGAATCTCATAAAAACATGAGACGAGAAGCTTTCTTGGAGTTCAAAATTTGCCACATTTAGAGGAATTGGGGAAGATGGAGGCAGTAGAGTCAGTGTCCCTCTCTCCACTCCTGATGACACATCATTTTTCATTCATTAAATTTTGAAAGAGAGACCATTGAAGGCGGTGCTTGGTGTTGGTGAATGACCTAAAGGCAACCCTTTTCAGAGTGGACTGCGGATCAATTTGCCTCATCAAATTACTCTATTTTTTTTTTTCAACTGAAACGATTCGAAATAAGAAGAGCAGTACAAAACTGACTAAACAGAATTACAATCCTCAATTAAAACGTCTATAATAAGATCCGGGGGATCGTCGAACCAGAAAAAAGGACTCTTGCTATGAACGGCATAATGGGCAAGCCGATGGGTAGCACTGTTGGCTTGACGGCAAACACGGATGATAGTAGCTCCAGCGAAGGAGGACAACGTAGCCTTTGCATCTTCCACGATATGCCCAACACGGGACTCATTGTATGAAGAGCATTGCATACCAGCCACGATGTGGAGAGAATCGCTCTCAATGATTAAATAATATATGAAGCTACTATCACCCATGTTCACACATAATTAAAGTAATAGTTAATATTAATTTAACTATAGAATCTCTACATATATAAACTTCCTATTGTCCTCTTGATTCATGCAGATTTGGGCTAAGTCAAATTGGCGAGAGCAGTGCGTTTTTACTTTTGCATTTAAGTTCGAATCCTCATTCATAGGATAGAATAACGCTTGTATATTAATGTATGTAGAGACAAAAACTTTAATTAGTTTATCGATTTGCAGCTTTTGATTGTTAAAGTGGTGTTCAATGAAGATTATATGAACAGAAATGCATATATGGAGCTATATTTTAGTTAGATTTGTCATCCAATGACTCGAATCGCATATTGAGCTCATCGAAGCCAAAGAATCCAGTCAAATAATAGTACTTAATCTTGCAGTTTCATTTCTCATGCATATACCTATGCAATTTTTACTGTAAAATGCATGTGGATGAAAGAAGACATGAGAGATGTATAACATGAGATCAAAAGTTTTCAAAGGGACTACTGATCATCTCATAGTGTTCAAATACAACCCATGATACACAAATTAAGGACCAAGTGCTTCAAACATATGTAATTAAACCCATACATTAATACACGCGCGATACCAACAAGCACAACATAAGTACTCAAATTTAAAAATAAAAACAAAATAAAATACAAAATAGAAAGCCTACCATTTCTTAATTGGATCCACCTCTAATCATCATTAATGATGGTTAGGGTTCTTGAAATTCGTTGCCGTCGACCTAGTTACAAGAGATGGCTTGTGGAAGAAGAGTTGAGCCCTGATAAATCTGTCCACGCATTCAAATTTCCACCCCAGAACTGGCTATTGTTAGTTTCAGCTGAAATAGTAGTACCCAAAGAAGGTCTTGTTAAAGCAAGACCATGATTATCTTCAGTTTTCACTGGAGGAGGCAACTGCTCAGTATTAACCCTAGAATTATTCCCAACCATTGGATCAATTGTTGCTTGATGATCGACTCCTTGATCACCCGTTTGAAATGGGTATAAACCTGTTGATGTTGATGATTCAAACCCGGTACCGCCCAAAAATGGAATTTGCTGCAAGCTCGAATTACGCCACTGATTATTATGATCCCCTCCTAATATTCCACCACTTAAATTGTTCATATTATTGCCTCCTGCAATCTGATGAAATTGAAACCCCATATGATGATGGTGATGATCAGTCTGTTCCTGCTGAATCTCATTGAAATTTAATCCCATGTTCCCAGCTACTCCATAACGACCTAGACTTGGCATGGATGAGGCTAGAAATGGTAGTGATTGATGAGCACTTGGTGGTAGTTGTGACCAATGATGAGGAGTATTGCCAATCATATGATTTGATGAGTTGTTGGTAATTGAGTTGGAAACTGTTTGGATATGATCGCCAGTGGCTACTGGAGATTTGGATCGACTGCTGCTGCCGCTGTTGCTTTTAGTTTTCTTGTTTCGACGACATCCTCCTCCAACAGGAACGCTCCTTAGGGCACCTCCTCGGGTCCAATAGCGCCGACATGTCTTGCAGAAGTGGCGAGGCTGAGTGAGGCTGTAGTTATTGAAGTAGCAAAACTTGGTGTTGGTGGACTCACACCGAGGACACTTGAGCGCGGTTTCTGGTTGTGGAATCTTTGCCAGACGGGCTCGATCAGACATCGAACTGGGTCTGATGGAGCCTGGGCCACCACTAATACTGCCTGCACCACAGACATGAGTTAGTGACGGTGGTGGAGGGAGTGGTGGAAGTTCATGTGGATTTTCACTTCCAGCAGTAGTACCTCCTAGTGGATGATGATTTGGTTGCTGCAAGATAATAAAAATCAAAAGAAACTATGAGTTAACCATAAGAAACAAATATTTCTGGTATATTCACAAAGAGATCACAAAGGAATAGGAATAATTATCTTTTTAATTTGCTTTTATTTTTGTTCATCCCTTTTCTATTTTGGTGAAGATAGAAGTTACAGATGGAAAATTAGAGCTAGAGAAAACATCACCTGATGCCAATTGGGAGGATCTACATAAACTGGAATAGATGAGAAAACCATGGTGTTTGATCTTTTTTCTTCTTTTTATAAAGTTTGATGGGTCTTTAGGAAATATGGTGGTGGAGAATCACACCAAGGGAATACCAGAGCAAGAAAGAAGGAAAGAGAAAAGAGAAAGCTAGAGAGGAGGAAAGCAAGGGAGAGGCTTTTGTATATTTTTGCTTTTATTCTCTCATTCTCTCTCTTTTTGTTTTATTAATATTTTTAGGGTTTTGGGTGGTCGACGAAATTTCTTCGCATTTAAGCTTTCTTTTGATGTTGTGGACGTGATTTAATTAGTGCTAAAAAAGCTACTTGTTGTTAGGATGTAAATGTAAAAGAGTCTTATATCGATGAAAAGAAAAATATTACAACGGCTTAATTATAAGAGGTTAGGTTAATTCCCATATTGCCAATTGATTTTATAGTGAAACCCCAACTTTTTTCATGGTATAAAAGCAAGTTGGCACACATGTGAAGCCCAAGATCGCACGTACTCCACGTCACCCAATTCGTGTTGTCCACGTGTTCGGTTTGAAAGCTCGCCGCAGGTGAGGGGGCAGGTGAGGATGTGAAGGTAAAAAAAAACCATAGAAGAGTTTATAAGAGATTTGACTACTCCCTATATTGTAAATTGATCTTATGATAGAACCCCAACTTTCTTTAATTGTTGTTTCTGCTTGGCCTCCTCATGCATGGAATAGAGAGAAAACGTGACACAGTAAACCAAATTACATATCACTATCTATTTATTAGTTGTACGGAATAATTTGCTTAATTCATTTACCAACACGAATTTCTTTTTTGTGGTCGAAAATAAGAATTCATTAAAAACAGGCCAAAGCCTCCAGAGATACAACTGAAAGCAAAGGGGAATAGACACAAGCACCAACAACCTAGACAATCAAAGGAAAGGAAACTAACAAGGCCAGGTGATCAGGCCACAACCGAGCTTAGAGGCGGAAGGTATCCTTTACTAACATGACTAATTTTCAATATTGGTACCCTTGGTCCTGGTTTAGGGAGTGGGATATTAATCATAAACTGGTCTTGGCCTGTAAATGTATATAATTAATTTATTGTTCTCAGAACTACTTGAAAGTAATAAACTGATTGAGTGCACCTTTGCTACTTGAAAGTAATAAACTGATTGAGTGCACCTTGAGATAGTATCATAGGAAAGTAGTTAGTATATGCATGCTTGAGTAAGGCCAAAATCTGTATAACTTAAAAAGTGCTAATTATCACCCAAGGGTTAGCTCATATAGTAAGCGTCTGGATAAATGAGTTAAAATTAGCTTAGATAAGGGGTTTTTTTTTGTTACATTGAAGGATTTCCAACCCTAAATCATAAATTAAATTAAAGTTATGATTCCCTTCCACTTAAAAAGTGCTAATTATCACCCAAGGGTTAGCTCATATAGTAAGCGTCTGGATAAATGAGTTAAAATTAGCTTAGATAAGGGGTTTTTTTTTTGTTACATTGAAGGATTTCCAACCCTAAATCATAAATTAAATTAATGTTATGATTCCCTTCCACAGAAGGTTATGATTCCCTTCCATAGAAGGTTATGGTTCCCTTCTATTCTTGAAAAGAAAAGAACCCTTGGCATTTGATAAGTTTGGTTCCTGTTAACATAGTGCTTCCAAATAAACTCAAATAATTTTGGTAATGTTTGGTTGAAATAGACAAATATACTTCTTTGTGGTGAATCACAATGCAAGTAAGAAGGATAGATTATAGTGCTATTTACACACCCATTTTTTACTTCCTACACATCGTTGTTAATTTTTTTCATTAATCTTCTCCAATTCATTCGATTTGACGGCCGAAAATTGAGAAGAGTATGTGAAAAGTAAAAATAAGTGTATGGATAACACTACCCAAGTAAGAATTATGCACAGCAAAGAGCATTAAAGGCGGTTCTGATAGAATTATATGAGTTAATAAGTGATATACTTACACTAACAAGAAGAATTTTGGAACTCGATCGCATGGTAGAGAAATCCCACATAAAGGGAAAGAAATTTTTACTGTTTTAAATTCTTAACCAAGAAGAAAGAGTTGATTATACAGTGACTATCAAAAAAGTAAGACTTGGAGGTGGATGCTAATTAATTAATCTTGTGAACCATATGCTAACCTAGGTTATTATATGCTAAAGATATATACAAAACAAAAGGTGGGAATTTTATCCACTTGGTTTTTCCTTTTTCTTGTGTAGCTTTGCTAAAAAAATAAATTATAGTTCTTAATTATTATGACATGCTAAATTACTGTGATAGATAGGACTCCTAAGTAGTCAATTACGGCAGATCAATAAAGAAAATATCTGTAACATGCCCCAAATTTTATCCACCTTTATGTCCCTTTTTAGCGTCACAAAATCTTCAGCTTGTCTCACAACTTTAGTGTCTAACTCATAATTCAAATAAAACAGAAAAGAGAACACCAGAGTATATATAATTAATTTGTCATTTATATATGTTATTTCAGCAAAGTAAGAACTAAGGATTAGGAAGCTAGAGTTTCGACCTTTATTTCTTTCTTTTGCTTCTCTTTTTCTGTTAAATCACCTGTTTTTTTCTTTCAGAAAGAGACCCATATGGTGTTGTAGGTCGAAAAAACCAAAGAACTATCTTTTGGCTGTGGGGCTGCACCATAATGGACGATGGGATTCAAGACTGAGCCACATAAAAGCTTAAGCTTCGTCTATAAGGAATCTTCTTTACTGATCACAGTCAGTACGTAGTATACATATATAAGTTAATTCGAAGACCATACGTTGTTTACGTAACATGGAAATAAACATGGAAATAACGTAAGCTCTAAATTTTCTACTGTTACGGTTAACTATATTTACAAATATGATCATCTGTAGTAAATTGTCTATCGTATATATCATCTGTATTGACGAATATTGATATATAGCACATATATCCGTAAACTTCGGATACGTACGTACTATGTGGTCCATCCGCCCATGTCCTGATGTCTATGATACATACTTCTCGCTCTTTCCTCATTTTTTGATACAGCTTGCTGCGCTTTCTTTATGAAAGAAACATTGCAACATGCTTCAAAATCATTTTTAATTATATGGCCCTTTTTCTCAAGGGACGATCCACAAATGATGATTAAGAAGATGAAGGGTTTCGATTATAAAATTTATACTATGAAAATACATTACTCGTAGAAAATGAGTTTCGTGGCACTAGTAGGAAAAATTATTTGCGCAACAGATGTTTGTGCGACAAAGCAAAATCTGTCGCGCAAGTGCGTTCTGTGCAACAAAACAATAGCTTCGTCAAGCAAGATTGGTGCTACTTTGTGCGACGGAGAACTTTGTCGCGCAATATGGTTTGCACGACGAAAAAAAGATACTTGTCGCGCAAAGTCAGTAAGAAAACCACAGGTAATTTTTTGGCGCGAAAAAAAAATGCAGTTTCAGCAATTTGATGAACCACCTCCCAGCCCCCTGCCGCAGCAGCTACGACCTCCCAGCCCCCTAACGCAGCAGCAACACCACCACCAGGCGATTGTGATGTAAGCGACTACATATTCTAGTTTTTTTTTTAATTGTTTTCAAATTTTAAAATATTTCTTTCCGTTGTATGTACACTTTCAATAATTTTTTAATTCAATATTCTTCTTTACATTTTTTTTATTTCATTAAATTAATTTATACATAAAACAATATTATCAACATTTAAAAGGAAAAAATAAATAAAAAATTATTTTAAAAATTTAATTTTAAAATCTGACTGCGACGACCTTATGTCCGTCGTGCAAGGGTGGGGGGTCGAACCCAAGTTTCGTCGCTCGGAGTATCACGCACAACGAACACTCTTTCATCACTCTTAGTTTCGTGCAAAGACCACCAAATCCGTCGCGCAATGTCTGACGTCACGAGCTTTGCGCGACGTTTTCTTCACCACCCAATGTTTCTGACGATTGTATTTGCCTTTGCGCGATAGATGTCTCTTCGTTACCCAAGCAGTTATGCTTAGTAGTGTGGATTTCCATATGAAATACAAGTATTATCCAAAAGGTATTTATTTTTCATAGTATATGCATACACATCATAAAGTTCAGCATTATAATTTTTTTTTGGAAACTAGTTAAGCATTATAATTTGAAACGAACAATTATTTACAGGGAAGGTTAATGAAATGGTTGCATGCATCATAAACTAAGGAAAGATTTTAATTAAGTGACATAATTTAGAAATATCATGTCTATAAAGGATAAATTTCATCCAAATAAGAGAAGATACAGAGCTAACATCAGACTGAATTATAGTAAGAGAGCCAGAGTGATCCTTCCTCCGTCGAGAGCTAAATACTATCAGAACTCAATGAATATGTAGTTAACTTGGGTACGTTGTTACAATTCTAGGACTAAAACTAAATAAAATAAAATAAATAAATTAGACGCTAAATTAGACAACATAGTGTTAAGCTATATCAATTGATCATTCATACACTGTAATCTTGTATATTGAAGAAAGAACAGAGGAGAAGTTTTGGAGAGAGAAGAGAACAATCTGTATATTTCTTAATCAGTAAGTAATTACATGAGATTAGTCTTATATAGGCTGTTATAAGCTACAAAGCTAACAACCTAACTAACTGATATGATAGGATTATGACAAGTGTCTCAATCTTAAGCACTATACTCTAATATCCCCCCCCCCCCAAGATCATGCTTAGATGAACCAAGCATGAGATTGCAGCAATGAGTTCGAAAAAGGGGACCACTTAAGCCTTTTGTAAGAATATCGACAAATTGCCCCTGTGAAGACACAAACTGTATAGAGAGTTGTTTCTTAGAGACCTTTTCTTTGACAAAATGCACATTTATTTCAATGTGTTTAGTCTTTTGATGCTGAATAGGATTAAAAGATAAAGCAATTGCAGAGAGGTTGTCACAGAACAACACATGAACATTAATCAAAGGTATGTGCAGAAAGGCTAATAATTGTTTGATCCAATCTAACTCAGATGAGGTGAATGACAATGCTCGATATTCAGCTTCTGTTGAAGATCGAGAAACAGTTTGTTGCTTCTTAGAGGAGCAAGAGATAGGATTATTACCCAAAAACACCACCAAACCAATAGTTGACCTTCTGTCATTATGGTCTCCTGCCTAATCAGCATCACTAAAGGCTTTTAGCTGCAAATCTCCCCTATTGTAGGATATACCAAACTGCATGGTTCCCTTGAGATAACGTAGAATGCATTTAACTACAGTGAAATGAGACATCATTAGATTCTGCATAAAATGACAGACTTGGTGCACTGAAAAGGCAATATATGGCCTTGTAAAAGTTAAGTATTGTAAAGCCCCCACTATGCTTCTATACAAACCAGGATTTGTATAAGGGTTTCCATCCTCTTTGAGCAACCTGTGGTAAGGGAGACATGGTGTATCACAGGGTTTAGCATCAAGCATTTCAAATTCCACTAACAAATCCTGAATATATTTGGCTTATGACAGAAACAACCCAGTTGCAGTTTTGGTAATTTGTATGCCCAAGAAATAGTGTAACGGCCTTAAATCCTTGATATCAAACTCAGCAATAAGAGCACTAATAACCTGTGAGATTGCATCAGATGCACTTCCAGTGATGATTATATCATCCACATAGAGTAACAACACCATAATTTCACTTCCAACGTGTTTAACAAACAATGATGAATCAAAGTATATGTTTGAAAATCCCAAAGAAGGAAGAAACTGAGTGAACCTTTCATTCCAGGCCCGATGAGCCTGTTTTAATCCATACAAAGACTTATGCAGCTTGCACACCAGATGAGGATGAGTTTGATCTTCAAAACCAGGAGGTTGAGACATATATACCTCATCTTGAAGAATGCCATGCAAAAATGCATTTTTGACATCTAATTGTCTAAGAGGCCAATTGAAATGTGCAGCAAGAGCAAGGACTAACCTTACTGTGGTAGGCTTAACCACAGGACTAAAGGTCTCCCTATAATCCAATCCTGGTTCTTGACTGAAACCCTTAGCAACTAGCCGTGCTTTATGTCTAGCAATGGACCTATCAGAGTGCTTCTTAATCTTGAAAATCCATTTGTAACCAACCAGATTTTTGTTGGCAAGTAATGAAACTAGACTCCAAGTGCCTTGAGTATGTAGTGCATTGACTTCTTCTTTCATAGCTTCTAACCACACATGGACTTTAATTGCTGATTTATAACTTGTTGGTTCAGCCAAGAACAGATCAGTTCCTCCAGAATCTTGAACATGTGCTAAAGCCTTCTTTTTAATAATACCACTCTTACTTCTAGTTTGCATGGGATGAAAATTGAGTGATGGAATAGACAATACCACTTGCAAAGTATCAGGATTAAACTCATGAGATTCTGTTTCATAAGTAGGACTTATGTCAGGTGCCACAGGGATCAGAGATGAAGCTTGTCTTGAAGTAGTAATGGACTGAGGACTTGCAGAAATATCAGCTGAAACAAAGGATGGGGTTGATAATGAGACTGAGGCTAATATATTTGTTGTTTCAGGTGTAGAGACACTAGGACTGCTAGGAGATGAATCTGGTATAGGTAGGACAATGATGTTTTCTGAAGTAACCATAGGCACATGATCATGTGAATTATGATGTGTTTGTGGTGATGCAAGTGTAGTTGAATGTGTTGCCAATAAGTCTGTATATAGGAAGTGTTGTTCATAAAAAATGACATGCCTAGAGACAAACACTCTCTGTGTAGGTACATGATAACACATATAGCCTTTATATTTTGTGGCATACCCAATAAACACACATTTTGTAGTTTTGGCCTGCAACTTAGTACTATTATATGGCTTGAGTAAAGGAAAGCATGCACACCCAAATATTCTTAAATGAGTAAGAAGTGGATATGTCCCAAACAACATTTCAAAGGGAGATTTATTACTAAGAATAGAAGTGGGCATTCGATTTATAAGATAGGTAGCTGTTTGACAAGCGTAGGACCAAAACTGAGATGGCAATTCAGCTGTTTGTAACAAAGTGATGGTGGTTTCAATGATGTGTCTATGTTTTGTCTCAGCTAACCCATTTTGTTCAGGGGTGTATGGACAGGATAAATGATGTGAAATACCATTTTCAATGAGAAACTGTTTCATTTTGTTTCTAATATACTCACCCCCCCCCAATCAGATTGAAATGTCTTAATTGCTGTAGAAAATTAAGTAACAACAAAAGAATGAAAAGCAACAAATGTAGGAAACAAATCTGACTTGTTTATTAATGGGAAAATCCAGCAATGTCTGGTACATTCATCCATAAAGATGGTGTAATATCTATAACCATCAACTGATACACATGGTGCAAGACCCTACATATCAGTGTGAATTGTCTCAAATGGAATTACAGACTTATTGACATACTTTTGAAAAGGTAGTTTACTAAATTTCCCTTCTAGACATGTATGACATATTACAAGTAAAGAGGTTTTTGTAAAGGGTACATTGGCTTTATTCAACATCAGAGAAACATCATTATTTGAGGGATGACCTAACCTATGGTGCTAGAGATTAGACTGCACAAGTTGTCCAAGAAGTGCCTTAGTTGAATGGATCTTTTGTGAGGTTGAATTTGTCAATGAATGGATAGGGTACAGACCATTACTGCATAAGCCTTTGTAAAGGATCCTCCATATGGCTTTGTCCTGAATCAAAAAACAATAAGCATAAAAAAATCAGCCAGCAATTGTTATCAAGACAAATTCGATGTACTGAAAGAAGGTTCTGAGTTAATTGAGGAACATAGAGCATCGAGTTCAGTTTGAGTGAAGAAACTGGTGTATGAACAGTTGAATAACCAACATGAGATATTTTCAAACCTTTACCGTTTGCAGTTTGAATTGTTTCATTTGTTGGATATGGCGATGTTAGAAACAGGTTTGTCAAATCCGCTATCATATGATTAGTTGCCCCTGAATCAGTAATTCACATCTGAGGAGAAGCTTGAGAATTGGATGACTGAGATGCTGAATTAAGCATTGTATGCATTGCTTGCATAGGAGGTTGCTAGGATTGAAACTGTGAAGGTGTGAATGAAGAGTAGTTGATAGTATGTGGTTGCATATAATAATATGACTGTGAAGAATAAGCTGCAGTATTATGCATCCCAATATAATTTGGACCCTTTTCATTATAAAAGCAATAGTAGGTGGTATGATTACTTATACCACAAATCTAGCATTTGTTTCTCTCAGGGGAAGGAGATCCACAGAATGGAGCAGTGTGACCCTCGGAGTTACATAACTGGCATATTTGAATCATTGGTGTAGAAGGTCTGCCAAACTGTGAACCAGGTGACTGACCAAGAAGTCCAGGATTATAGTTGTGAAGCACATGTGTTTGAGTTGGGAACACAGGTTTAGCATTATAAAATCGAGAGCTCTGATTGAATCTGCCTTTACTCTTGTTCTTATTCCCAGTATATTGTTTGAAACCTCCAGTAGCAATATGTGATTGACCAGGAGTGAGAAAAACCACGAGTTTGAAAATTAGAGCCTTTTGAAGCAGATAGACCTGTGTTAGCCTTCATAGCTATCATGAAAGGTGCAGTGGTGGAATTATCAACAATGGCTTCTTCAGCTAGCAACTGTGATCTGAAGTCTTTAAGCGAAATCACACTTTCACGCCCCCTTATGACACATCTGAAGGTGTTATACTCAGCTGGTAGCCCATTCAATGCAAGAATTACAATGTCTTCATCTGCAAAATACACTTCAACAACAGAAATATAGTCCATAGCTTCCTTAATTCGATGGAGGTACTGAGAAACTGAATCAGATCCCTTCTTAATTGTCTATAAGTTAGATTTCATCTGAAAAATGGTAGTCCTAGACACAGTGGAAAATTGTTCCTTTAACCTAACCTATAAATCTTTGGAGCTAGTGCTACCAATGGCACAGGACATAGCAATATGTGATAACGTTGCAGTAATCAATTGCATAATGGCTCTATCATGCATTTTCCACACGAGATATTCATCATTCGCAGCAAAAGAAAAGGTAACAGGAGAATTGTTACCAGATTCACCAGATATCGAGACATGTTGAGATGGGCAGGGAGTAGAGCCATCAACATACCCCATGATTCCATTGCTTTCGATTCGATACTTCGTCTTCTCCAATTTCTTGTTTCTGCAATTTATAGGGTTTCTGTATTGATCTTCAGTTCTTGATCGATTCTCTATATGTATTGCACACCATGTGTTTGTTGTATTGTCTCACTGGTAATTGGAGCTTGGAATCACGATGGTGACTGCTTTGCAACTTCAGCTGCTTCAATCGCCGGTTACGGCTCTCATTCCGTCCATCTCTACTGAAGGAAAAATTTTGTCCTAGCTAAGAACAAGAATGAATATTTGAACACATATGCAAACTATTAACACTTTAAAGTAGGCATGCATT
>JAOEHR010000013.1:5715760-5726912 GCA_025448175.1 Aronia arbutifolia
TCCATTGTATGGAACAAAGGTAATAATTTACCATTAGCAATCAAGGAGTATCATTCTCTCCCTTCTTATTTTCCTCCTCTTTCCTCCATTCCTCTCACACTTTCGTTTTTGTCATTTTCTCTTTGTAAAAAAATTCAAAACAAAATGTTGACATGTCTTAATCGTAATCGTTTAATAAAAGAAAGAAAATAAATATTAGGAAGGGAGAGTATCCAACTCCAGCAATCAAAGCCAACATCGCAAAAAGCAAAGGAGGATCCTCTCTGAATCTTCTTTGTGAGGATCTCGGAAATCCTCCAATCACATCCGTTCATCATACATCGTGCGGTGAGAAATTATTGTAAATTTTTTATTTAATATTGAATATAAACAGTACCTGACGAAAACTAACAGCACGATGTATGATGAACGGACATGATTGAAAAATCTTCAGAATTCTCACAAAGAAGATCCTTAGGATCCTCATTCACAAAAAAGCAAAAGTAGCTATCATGTCAGATATACAAATCGACGTCTTTCTACTATTTCTGCTGGCCAGTACATTGGCAATTAGGCATACCAAAATTCCTAGGACCCTTGTACCTTATGTCTAACTCCCAAATATTCAACGCTCAAGCAAGTTGATGGATGATGAGCGAGGGAAACAAAAAGAAAAGTTGGTGGATATATGGTCCCTTCTCAATATCTGAAGTTCCAACAGCACTCCACTAATTTGCACCAAACGGGCAACTGATCAAGTTGCTTTCTTCATCTTTTTTGATTGCCAATTGTCCATAATTCAAATTGCTGCTTTAGCTTGAAGGCGTCTAACGGTTAGAAATCAGTCATTTCATAAGCATTTATTGATTATCTAATAATCTCTTAAGGCTTGATGGTTGAAAGAATTATACTAATTTAAAAGCAACTGATAATGTTCCAAATTTTAAAGAATTGTTAATTCCTTGTATTTCTATATTTTCAACGTGATATTCTCTCACTGCCATGTAATCTTTCGATGAAATGCAGTATTAGAATCATTTCAATCTCAAACTTTCCATGTGTTTCGCAACACTTGTGAAAATATGAAAAGTTTGATTTTCTCTGTAAAATTCGTAACCCAATACTTGAATATCATGAACTGGATCAACTAGAGCGTATACTCATTACGTGTTATATGATTCCTTACTTCTCCAATTCATGTATTAAGTAAACAAGCCTTAAGATTCAAGTCAACTCATCGTTCAACTTATTTGCAAATTTCAGATACATTTATCTTAACACGTAACGGGCACAATCATTTAATCATTGTCTCTCTTGTAGTATTCATCGTGTGAACAACACCTGGTCGATTGTGAGAGGAAAAGTGCATACACTCGTTATGTGTAAGTTTTTCTGTTATATCGTATGTAAAATATGACACAAATCTCATCCTCAAACATACTTTGCTTCAAGCCAAGTAACTCCAATATTCTTAGTCTTATACCAAATAATTATGGCTTCAGATTTGGTCATTGCTAAAATGGCTTCAGACATTATTGCATGCATGTGCGAGTGAAAACGAAAATTGACAACGATAAATGCAAATTCGCAGCTTGATCTTCATGTATTTGATTGTCATGACTGCTGTGTCACGTCCGAGCAAAACTACAAAGTTTCCATCGAGGAACAACTCGGTCTGCTTTTGTTTGTCTCTTTATATATCCAGGATGGAGGAGGATTTTCTCCTCCTTTTTTCCCATCCACTTTCATTCTCTTCCTGTATGTGTTGTCACGGTTAAGCCAAGTTTTTTTGTCTTATTATCTCTATAAAATAAATAAATATAAAATGTTGACGTGGCTTAACCGTGACCACACAAACAGGCAGAGAATGGAAGTGGATGGAAAAAAAAGGAGGAGAGAATCCTCATCCATCCAGGATAGGCCTATAAATCTGACCTAGTTCAAAACGGAGCTAGGCCCCACCTTATTTTCAAGACTAATGTTGAAGAAACATATTATAATATAATATAATACATTTCAAGAGTAACGTTGAAGAAATCATTTTTTGTTGATGCTACAATATATTTGCATTGAAAGGTGACTGATTTGTTTCAAAAAAAAAAAAATGGTGACTGATTTGAGATAAACTACACAATGGGACAATTATTACAATTTAATATTGAACTCTTAGTTTGTATGAGTCGAATTCAAGACCATTACAAATGTAGAAACTAACTTTTGAGATATGTATTAATGCAAGCATGTCGCTTTGTAAATTTATTTTGGAAAAATTAGTATCCGGTCTTTAGTTTCTAATGTTCATTGATTAAAACATTATTAGTTTTTAGATTTTGATCAAAGCCCCTAACATTAATAGATTAATGAATTACATGTAAGTTACATAATTTTTAGATAAAAAATTAGTAATTGATTGAGAGTTTTAATACTCACACCCTTATTAAACTCCTAATTAATTTTCAATTCAAACATTTCCCAAATATAAAAAATAAAATTAGAATAAGTTTGTACCCTTAAATTTTTTGTTTATATGTATCCATTCTTAAATATGCCAATTTGTTAAAAATGTACCCTTTTTTTAATATAAAATGTACCTATTTTTTATATAAAATTTCATTCAATCTTTTCTCTAATCCAATTTTTAAACTTATATGGGTATATTCTATTTCGTTGATTTGAGAAAGTATCCATGTCAAGTTTAATAGAAGAAATTTAATAATATTATTAAGCCTAATATCTTCTTCTTCTTTTTTTGAAAAATGTACCCATGTTTTGGTACAATAATTTTTTGGTTAGTTTTGATGAACGTACCCATGTGTGTTTGTGTATATAAATATATACACAACATATTGGAGAGTATAATTCATCTTTAATATTTTTAATCCCATTATTATGGGTTTTATTTAAAATCTCATTAATATAAATAACTACAAATTTCATTTTTAATTTAAAAATATAATAACCTACATAGAAATACATTATTACATTAATGTCAGGGACTTCGATAAAAAACTAAAAACCACAAAGGTTTCAGCCAAAGAACATTGGTAGTTAGGGACCGCATCTAAAGTGTCCTTTTTTTTTTATTAACCTAAGGGGAGGTTATTTGAGGTCACAAAATATTTGCGTTAAAAACTATTGGATCAATCAACATTTTGCGCTTTTAAGGAAAGGTCAATGAAGAGAAATTCCAATAATTGATATTGATCTTAGTTGGGGAGGAAAATTATTTTCGTTGACTTTAGTTGAAGAGCAACATTGTTTCTGTTGATCAATGTTAGAAAATAAAATATCTATCAACTTATGTCAAAATACGAAATACCTACTAATTATATGTTTGGATGATGAACTTTCAAAACGCCAATAAGCTTTTGACTCAATTGTTAAAACGCACTACAAAGACAATGAACAAGGGACTTCCAAAGTACCAATCAACTCCTCAAGAACTATAAAACCCTACAAATGCACCAAAAACCCAATAAAGAGCTTGAATTTAATTTTACAAAGAAGAGAATTCAAACTCACATACGAACTGAGCGCAAATGAGTCAGCACATTATCCTGACCGATTAATCTAATTCACGTTTGCCACACGATTGATTTGGAAGCAAATTGAGAAAATGATAATTTAAGTGGGCCAACCAACCCAGGGTTTAAATGGGATGGGCCCATAAAATTGACAGCAGCTTTGGGGGTTTTGGACCACAACCCAAATGGAATGGAACTAGCTATGTTTGTTTCCCAGCTCTAATACTTAGCCAAACACACAAGAATGCTTTCTTAATTCAAAACTTCATATGAGTTATTTAGTATTACGGTCTAGTAGTATTTCTCTTCACATGTAAGTGAGAGGTCTTATGTTCAATTCTCGCCAAAGGCGAATTCAAACCACATTATTGCTAGCTTATTGTGAGGCTAAACACACCCCCTTCCTCTTAGTAGTGTAGATAATATCGTTTCTTCTTAAAAAAAAAAAAAAAAAAAAAAAAAAGAAATTTAAAACTTCATATGGAAGGATGTAATGTTTGTCCAAGTTTGCAAGTAGTTGTTTGTCTTTAAGAATTCAAATTTTGAAAATTTGTATTATTGCAGATTAAAATGGAGGAACTGATACTTGACGAATGGGCAACTTTTTGCCAAGTCGCGTGATAACAACGACATTACTTGTTGTTTAGGTAAAAAACCTAACCCTCTCAAGCACTCGTTTTCAACCTTTATAACATTTTTTTGTTGGAGTACCAAGTCTTCCTCTAAAGGGCAAACAATCATGACACCTGTCCTTTTAAGCCTTAAATTGTTAAAAGTTTTTTAGTACGAACTTAAAATCTCTTTCGACAGTCGCGACTCACGAGATTAGGAGCTAGTTAGTCTTCGTAATAAGATTCAATAATGCGGATGTACTTGCACTTTAGTAGACATAATCATGTGGTAAGCGACATCACATGTTGATCGCGGTGATGCATGTAGAGAGGTCGCCATAGCCATTGGTATTAGGCTTGGTTTGATACTGTGGTGGTTCTGAAAAAAACTGGGAGTTTTTTTGTGTTTGGTAAACATTCAGCTTCAGTTTTTTTTTTTTCACAGTTTTGGATGAAAAAAAAGCCAAAAACAAGAAGCTGCAAAACCCAGCTTTGAAAAACCGACTTTTTTTCACATCTGTTTTACATAAAAGTTTACCAAACACTATAATACTGCTTTTTTTTTTCTTTTCAAAAACACTTTTACAAAAAAGTTTACCAAACACTCTGCTGCTTTATTTCACAGCTATTTATTCTCACAGCACAGCAGAAGCAACTTTTTTTCAAAGCACAGCAATACCAAACCAGCCCTTACTCTAGCCATTGCTTTTGTGGCATACACATTATACTAAACGACTGCATTTTGGTAGCTAAAGGTTGGGGGAACCGTGCTGATTTGATATTAGGGTTTTGTCTTCTTTGAAACAAAACAGCGTCCTTTGGGAAATTTCCATTTAAATTTTTTCACCGGGTCCAAAACGGCATTGTTTTAGCCTGTGTTTAAAAAAAAAATAATAGAACGCAACAACGCCGCTGCAGAAAACCCAACGCAGCACTAACTACACCACCAATGCAGAGGGGCGAAAACCTAAGCTTTAGCTATGCACTCCGGTGAGAGGAGGGGCAGCTTGCGCCTCTATAGCTTCGCCCCTGACGGGATGATTATGAGAAGAAAGCGTTTATATGAAACCTCTCACCCAAAACTTTTTTCAATTTCGAATTGTTTCGTTTGAAGAAGAAAATGTGCCATGTAACATGTTACTGAGAATATACCCCTTTGTGTTTACAATGCTCATCATACACGGTTGTAGGAAAAATTCTCTCCCCTCCCCTCCCTTCGAAGATGAAAAATACAGCAAGTCCCTAAAGTTAGCTCAAGCGGTGAGAGATAATAATGAGTTAGGAGGGGTGGGGACCTAGTACTACTACTACCATCCTATTTCTTGTTAAGTTGAGTCACTCTTAAGCATCTAAGATGGGTAAAATCTGGATTCTGGTGTGCATTTCTGCATTCTTTTAATGGAAAGTAGGGCAGCAACTGAGGGTAGTGGGTACTCCATTGTCCAATTGTTTCCTTTAAGACCAATTCGAACTGCAGAACACTTTATTAAAAAAACAATTAAATAAGACCCACAAAGCAGAGTACCTGTGGATAATTTTTGGCTAATTGCATTAGTTGAACAAATTTCAACAGATGCAATACCCACTTCTGCCCAACATGGCTTAAATGAATACGACTGCACCATGTCGAAGCCACCTAAGAACATTGAGAAACTTACTAACATCGGAATGTCATTGTGGCGGGATTTCACGCCATCACACACTGTCACGTTACAGTTCATGATTGGATAAGAATATCGTTACATACTTACAATAGCATTCCGATGTAGTTCCTTTGTAACAGAGTCTTCAGACAAGATTATAAACCCTTTTCTGGCAAGCATGCCTTAAATATATCTGTATTTATACTTCATTACTTCCAATTTTAGAGTGAAAAAGTGAAGAAAAACAATGTTAAAAGAAAGAATATGTTTAATCTAACCACAAGATAATGAATGATTACTGGTCAAAGAGAAACCTGAGGACATTTGAGGACTGGACAAAAATGATTACCCTACAAGTTCCCCACCTGAACTAACCGGCACCTTAATAACTCCGCACAATTTGTCAGTTTTGTCTGGGAATCCTCCATGAGAGCTCAGACCATCCATGTTTTTTTACCCTACCTAACTCGTGAAAACGGTATCTCAAACTAATAACGCATTCACCTCTAAACAAGCCCCACAGGCTAAAAAAATAAAAACAATGGCAGTAAAATGAAGAAGATAAAAACCTGTCAACCTCTAAGATTAATACAGAAGTAATCCTCTTTAAAAACTAATTAACAGAAGAAAAGAATTAACAGAGATCTCTTGGTAATTAACAAAGATCTAATTGCCCAATCCTGTCAAGTTGGTTTGGACATTGTAGGAGAAGAAGCCAGTGGAAGTACCTTGGAAGAGCTTGGAGGATTCTGATGATTCTCCTTGTTCTTGCCAGCAATGAGTCTTATAAAAGACCCATCTCTCTCTTCTGCAGCCATTGTTGAATTTGTTGAAGCTTTCACCCCACAATCTTGAGCTGCAGAAGCTGCAGACCCACCATTTTTAGCTGCCCTTTTCTCAGCTTCCTCCATCAATCTCCTCAGCAGCTTCTCCTCTGCATCTCTCAAGAACTTGAACTTTGGAGGGGGTGAAGATCTCAGCCTGTTCATATCAGCTTCTGTGGAGGATTCAAAGAGGGGGTTGAATCCATGGTGTTTGTAGGCCTCCAAATTGCTCAAAGGTGAAGACTTTACTGAAGGCATAGGGGAGAGAAAAGGTGTGTCAACTGCCATAGTCAGATCACTCAAACTTCTAGTCCTTGACCCTTTTCTGCTACTTCTGGATTTCCCATCTTCTGATTCCAAATCCTCCTTTTCTTCCTCCTTGATTGTGAACAAAAACCTTGGTGGGCCAGCCAGATTGTGCATCCTCATCAGCTCTGAGATTTCCACATTTTCTTCCCCATTGAGCTTCAACAGCAAATCCTTGCTAGAACCCAGTTCCAAATCTGGCTCGCTACTTCCATTGACATTCACATCTGGCTCTCTCAAATTCTCATGGGAATTTGAATTTCCATTGCTGCTGGTGTGAAAAGAATTGGGTTTTTTGAAGCAATTAAATTGGAAGATTTCCTTTGCATGGCTGCTGATGTAACCATCATCTTCTTCCTCCTCAATCTCTCTGTTGGTGATTCTCTTCTTCCCCCATAGCAGGTAGTAAAGCTCTGCAACAAGTGCCAACAGCAGGCACCCAAAAACTATGCCCAACCCAATTCCCAATCCTCTGAAAGAAGTCATCTTTTTCTCTGGAATTTCATAGCCTCACAGCCCTCAAAATCTCGCAGTTTTCTCCACTACAAACAAAACCCACAACTAAAAAAATAAGAACCCACAAATTTAAACCACCGAACAAGTACAAATTCTCCATAAAATTAACAGCACTTACCTTTAAAGGCCAAGATTGCAACCATCCAGAAAGGCCACAGCCACCACCGCAACTTGTAGAGAAGTAAAAGAACCAATGGAGAGCAAGGCTTAAAGCTTTGATAAAATTAAATAATTCTTGTTTCCAGCGGATAGTCAAATTAAAATTTTATATTTTGCCAAGCATTCAGTGAATTAAGGTTTTTGGTTTTGGAAAGGAGGCGAGGAGGCGATTATATTAACTTGACAAATGGGAGAAATTTTTAGTTGCGACAGAAACACAAGTGGTACATCACGTGTTTTAATAGGATTGGTAGGAAATTTTATTTTTTAAGTTATTAACTTTTTAGCACACATATCTTACCATTTATTTAATGACACGTGATGTACCATTCTGTGTACCGGTCACACTGAAAAATCTCTTGACAAATGGAGGATGTGCGTGTGTGGAATGGCAATGGCTGGAAAGCAACCCACATGGGTTTGCAAAAGCGTGTGTGCCAATTTAATAATTTTAAAAAGGAAGTAAAATGGAAAGAAAATATTAGGGTTTAGAATTTGGAGCAACTCCACTCCCACTAAACTGCCCAAGCAATTACGCTATTGAGCTAAGTCAATTACTACTTTATTAAACAGTAACAGTTCAAGTACATTTTTTTATATTATTTGAATTTCTTTGTATTGTTTTAAAAATCCCCTCAAATATTTTTGTTGAAACAAATAACTTCTCTTGTTCCATAGATCTCGTACAATATGTAGTTATTATTGAAGTGATGAAGAAAAAAAATCATGTGTGGAATGCACCTGACATATTATTTAAAAGTAGTATTACACTTATTATTTATCTGTATCATTATTTGTATTATGTATCTAATAAAAGTATGATCCACCAACACATGTGGATATCATCTTTATTAGGAAGATGATACAAATCGATAATAAGAATAACATGTTTTTTTTTTTTTTACTAAGTCAAGGGTATCCTAAAAGCTTCCTAGGCCCAAGGACTAATCCCTCCGGCCCATGTGAAATGCTCCAACCGTGCATTGTAGCACAGTGCCTGGCCACTTTGACAGCTTCGGGGCTCGAACCTAGGCTGGGGAGCAAATCCAACTAGGCAAGAACCACTAGGCCACTTACAGTGGTTAGAATAACATGTTTTATTATTCAATATTTTTTCATTCTTCTAGACAAAACATATTATTTTCTATTCATTGTTTCACATTTCATGCAGTGTGGAAATTAATACACCCACCAGCCTCACGTACTCTCACACCAAGTTTTATTTAGTCGATGTGATCACATATACGTTGTATTATATTGTATTATATTTATAGGTAATTTTTACTTTACTATGTTTAAATTTTATAAAACTTCACTACATTTATTTGTTTTTATCTCACTTTAATATTTAAATTCATCCTCCAAATCCAAACCTCACTTCTCAAAACGAAATTTTGCTTCTTGACCGATCAAATGGAGAAAACTCATTCAATTAGCTTCGAAAAATATTTTTTTTTTAAATTCACAACAAAGGTTTAGGGCAAAATTTAAGGATAATAAAATGGAAATTACGCGTGTATATTTTGTTATTCTTTAATCTTTAAAAAAAGAAATCAGATTAAACAATGACTAGTGGGAGTGCATCACCGAAGCCGCCCTCCACGTAATATAGCGTGATTAGAGGGACAGTGCCAAACAACACACTCGTCACCCATGACCATCTGGGATTTCCGGTGAAATTCAACCTTCTGCAGAGCTTTCTTAGGGCAACAGATGTAATATGCTTACTTTCTGCAGACCAGAAAAAAGAGAGGAGAAAGCAAAAGGGTTGCTTTCTTCTTTTTCTTGTTTCTTTTTTGGTTCTTATGCAAGTTAAGGAAAACCATGAAAATTCGTTTTCTTGTTCAAGACTTTGACATCAAATGGGGAGTTTCGTTTGAATAATAGGCATTGCTTTTAACAACTTTTTTATTTTATTTTAAGAAAATCGATATTCTACACTAATCTATACTAAAGACAGGGAGAAGAGTTTAAACCCGATACGCAATGAGTTGAGGAAGAAGGCCATAAATTATTAGGGCAATCCACCACTTTCTTCAACAGTGTTAATTATAAATACTTTTCAAGTAGCCACTTTTACATCGTAAAACACTTTCAACAAAAACACTTATGAATCTTAAACAATTTTAGATCAACATTCTAATAATAGCATGTCAAACTGTGTTAAAAGTATTTATAAATCTTTGTCTCTTCTCTCTCATAGATTCGGTTAAAAGTATATGATTATATTTTTCTCTACGGAATTACTAACACGTCAAAATAGTTATCATGCAATTTTTTTGAAATAAATAACGAAGGCATGATGTAGGTTTTTGTATATTTGTATTGGCATGACATAAACTCCTCCAATTTACGTGGAGAGGTTCAAAACAACTGCATGGCAGGTCAATCAAAGCTTGGGCTTGCGGATACCCTTTAGTAATCAAATTAAAATGGACCTACGCGGGTCCATTTATTTGGGTCATTGATGATTAATTAATGAGAGGTCAAATCGAAACCTTTTGTGATTTGCCCCATCATCAAATCAAGTTACCCACCATTCGATCCAAATCTGAACCGATCCACGTTAGCCGTCTGGACAATTTTTGCCGACAACGATATTTAGAGTATCTCTAAAGAAAATGTCAAATTCAAACATCAAATTTCAATTTGATGCTAACTTAGCAATTTAACATATTGTTAATATTTTTCTTTCATCCGATACACCAAATAAAAGTTGGGTTGTTGTTGGTTTAAAATAATAAAATAATACTTAAATATGATAACTTTAAGGTAAGGCAAGTGAAATGCCCTTGGAAATAGCAAAAATAAAATTTTAAGACAGCTTTAAATTTGACATCTCTTTAGATCATCTCCAAAGGAGATGTCAAATTCTAAGTGGAATGTCATGTAATCAAATTTGAAGGTAGAAACAAACTCCAACCGATATGTCAATCCTATGTGGATTGACATATGAGTTTTCATATATCAAATTTGACATATGAGAAAATGTGATGTCAAATAAATTTTAATTAATTTATTGTGTGGGTCCCATTAATGCACAAATTATAGATCTTGAAAATTTATTTTAATTGATTTCTTTTTAAAATGGGTCCTATATATATCATTTATAACAAAAAAACATATCGGTTGGAAAAAGAGAAAATCTGACATTGCCACGTCAGCCATCAATTAACATTTGACATTTATCTTTTGAAATCTCCATTGGAGATGCTCGTATCCATGTCAGCTTCTTTTCCATATCATCTTTAACATCTCGGTTGGAGTAAATAATACGTCATTTGTTACTGTTATATGTCTATGTTGCATTTTTTACATCACATTTGAAGATGGTCTTAGACATGTCTATTGATGCATAATAATACCGATGAATTTTACTAATACTAGTAGATTTTCTTTTTATTTAAAAACATATTAATAAATGTGTCAATTTTATATATACAAATCGTATTATTGATTGTTAGAGTGTCTTTTTAACTATGGAAGCTTTCGCTATATAGTTTTTAGATTTTTTTAGTCAAAATCGTCCATGTGATTGGCATAACTCCTCATTTTGGTTATTGAGATTTAAAATTGATAGAAGTGGTTCC
>JAOEHR010000013.1:6324903-6336992 GCA_025448175.1 Aronia arbutifolia
GATTCTTGATAGCATTAATTAGAATTAATTTCTCACTTTCAGCGACTTCTTACATTCTAGTTTTAATACAGATGTGGCAGTTGGAAACCCTACTAAAGGGAATGGCAGTGTCCGAAGATAACCAAAAACTCGGAAAGAGAACCCAATCTCTCACGAAATCCATGATTCCCAGAAGTTACAGAACTCCCATTAGCAAATTCCTATCTACATCTGCAGAACTTGTGCAAGAAAACTGGAAGAAAATATGGATTGTGACGTTGTGGTTAGCTATCAACATAGGCCTCTTTACTTGGAAATACCGCCAATACCAGAAGCATGGATTATACAAACTCATGGGTACATGCCTCTGCATTGCAAAGGGCTCTGCTGAGACTCTCAAGTTCAATATGGCTCTCATTCTCATTCCAGTTTGTAGGGGAACTCTTACCGCAATTCGATCATCATTTCTCAGCAACCTAATCCCCTTTGATGACAATATCAAATTCCATAAGTTGGTTGCACTGGGAATTGTAATTTCGACTTCTCTACATGCAGGTTTACACATAACTTGTGATTTCCCAAGATTGATAACATCCCGGGAAGATGAGTTCATGGATGTTGCCGGGACATATTTCAATTATAAGCAGCCAACTTACATGGACTTGGTTAATAGTATTCCAGGAATAACCGGGATTCTGATGACGGTTCTGATGATGTTTTCGTTCACACTGGCATTAAATGTAATGAGAAAAAATGTCAACTTACCGTGGCCACTCAACATATTGTCAGGGTTCAATTCTTTCTGGTATGCACATCATTTGCTTGTGTTGGTGTATATGCTCTTTGTCATGCATGGTTACTTCCTAATTTTCACGAGCGACTGGCACAAGAAGACGGTACGTATGCTACTTAAATGAGTTTCATATTCTCTAAATCGCTGTAGTCACTAAACTACTGGATTGCACATGGACAAGTTCGCAAAGTTTCATTGCGAATCCAAGATTCAAATTCATCTTGCTGAAACAATTTGCATCGTTTGTTTCTTGCAGACATGGATGTATATCCTTGTTCCAGTAATGTTGTATACAATTGAGCGTTCTATTATAATCATAAAAGAAATTAATCTCCCTGTCCATGTCATTAAGGTCAGTGCTCGAAACTTTTACCATTCACTGAAATATCTGGGAAACTTGATTTGATTCATCACGCTTGTTGGATATTTCAGGCGGTAATATATACGGGAAATGTTCTGGCTCTGTACATGAGCAAACCTCATGGATTCAAGTATAAAAGTGGAATGTACCTCTTTCTTAAGTGCCCTGATATATCAGGTTTTGAATGGTAACAAAAATGACATAGTTGCTATCATGATCCGAAACCATAATATCTCTACACAAATTAAACACTTCGTTCACTACAGGCATCCCTTCACCATCACTTCTGCCCCAGGAGATGACTACTTGAGCGTCCACATACGAAGCTTGGGAGACTGGACTACGGAGCTTAGAGAAAGATTCGAAAAGGTAATGTACTTGTATTAGTATTAATGAGCCTAAATAATAATACTTGTGCTATAATCTATATATCAACATCCTACTCTCTAACAGTTCTAGATCTGAGCCTACTCATTAATTTTTCGCTTAGGCTACTTAATCAATCACGAAGAAATTTGGAAAACTGACCATTTCTTTTAAACAAGTCTTGAATTCTTTAATCTCTGCTGCATACTTATTCAAATATATGCAGGCGTGCAGCCAGCTTCAAAGTACACAAACTAGAAAGGGAAATCTTGTTAGAATAGAAACGAAAGCGCATTCAAACTACGGTCATGAAATAGAAGGGTGAGCAGAATCTTAGCATGAACAAAATGTTGCTTATTATGAGTCAAACTGAAAGCGAAAATCAGTAACTGCTATTCGTTTTTTATTTTTGCGGCAGATATCCGAAGGTCGTCATAAAGGGACCATATGGTGCACCGGCTCAAAATTACATAAAGTTTGACATCTTATTGCTCATAGGTCTGGGAATTGGAGCAACTCCCTTCGTCAGCATCATAAAAGATATCATAAACCAAATAAACCTCAACTTGGCTTATAATCCTGTGAGTCCAAGTAGAAAAAAAAGACAAGTTTTATCGAGAATCTTATGTGAACGATAACTAACAATTCAAATTAGTTACCTTATGTAGGATTCGATAACTGAGCATCAAGAAACATCCACGGAAACCAAATCAAACAACATGCAAAGGGAGGCATATAAAAGGGGTCCAGAAAGAGCATACTTTTATTGGGTAACAAGGGAGCAAGCTTCCTTTGAATGGTTTAAAGGTGTCATGGACGACATTGCAGAATGTGATCACTATGTGAGTTTATTCAAATTAAAAGTCAGATAAAACCAACCCTAGCTGCATCACTTTTTTTCATTGTTTTCTTTAACATGAACCAAATGTTGCAGCATATGATAGAAATGCACAACTACTTGACCAGCGTGTACGAAGAAGGAGATGCGAGGTCTGCCCTTATTGCCATGGTGCAGAAACTGCAACATGCTAAGAATGGAGTTGATGTCGTCTCAGAAAGCCGGGTATTAAACTTCGAAAAATTCTCACACACAAAGCATTGTTAGTGGAGTTTTAGTACTAATTCTGTAATGTAACTGTGATAGATAAGAACTCATTTTGCAAGGCCTAATTGGAGAAAGGTGTTTTCCGACTTGGCTACCGCACATGAATCCTCCCGAATAGGTGAGCCTAATTCTAATGAAGCTCTCCTATGTTTTTATCCATAACAGTTATGGAGTCTTCAAGCTACTACAAAGTTTTGAACATTCTAAGCATAAGACTTACGGTTTCGGGTCTCTTGTTTGTTGCAGGTGTCTTCTATTGTGGAAGTCCAACACTTACCAAAACACTCAGGGAGCTCTGCCTAGAATTTAGTCTAAACACAGCAACTCGGTTCGTCTTCCACAAGGAGAACTTCTAGAAGAGCTTTCCACAGTGCAGATGCAGTCCCTTCTGTACAAATACTTCTCTTTTTCTTTTTCTTTCATTTACATACTCCTCTTCTTCTCATCAACCATTGTACATTCAGAAGGAAGGGAAAATATATACTCACATATATACAAAAGTGGACAAATATTTTGTTTTGGTCCTCGCTTTGAGCACCTTAGAATTTTTTTTTCAATTTTCAGTCCTCCTCTGTAATCATATTCATTGGGGAGTTATCTCCCAAATCTTAGTTTGCTCCACTAATGTTAGCTATTTTTTAACAGCTTATAAATGGGTTTGGAGCAACCCATGCCCATCAATCAAGGATGAATATCCATTACCCATATAATTAATTTACATGTTTAATGGGCACACTCAAGGCATAGGCAAGGTCAGGGCTTGTGTGTGTCAAGTACATTAAACGACCTACTGATATGTGGCATCCCCCTTTGTCACTTGGTACTTGATTATGATCAACACTAAACTTCAATTCTTCCTCTAGTCGTGTAGCTACTGGCAGACAAGTTGACATGCCAATTTTATGCAAAAAATCAATAATATACTTCCTATGAGACGAGAAAATTCTAGAACCTCGATACCTCAATCCCTAGAAAATATTACAAGAACCCAAGGTCTTCCATCTCAAATTCGATAGAAATGTATCTTTGCAAGGCTACACATTCTTGCATATCATTTTCTTTTATCACCATATTATCTACGTACACAATAAATGCAGTAAGCTTCACAATAGGGTCAAATGTAAAAAATAATAAATAAAAAATATTAGGGGCGGTTGGTTCCCCTACTACTTAATGAAATTTACAGCTAGAAATTGTTCTCATATTGAAGAGCTGGCTAATAGAATTAATAGGGTCAAACAATATTTCCGCATCTAATAGCTTTTTATTTTTTATTTTTTATTATTATTAAAGAGAGAGGAAGAGTTCGAAACTATTACAACAATTTATGAGAGAGGGAGTTTGAAACCCGCATGCATATATAGAAATACAACATCCTATCCACTAAGATATTTGACAGCAAGCATTTAATAGCTTATTAATAGGAGCGAATCCTTCCATTTGCCTCTAGTTGAGCGGACCCAATAGTCACTTCTTCTATAGTGATAGTTTGGAGCCATTCCATGCATCATATAAATCATAAATGTCTTTTTGCACCGTCTATTTTGTCGTTCAGGGTATTAGACATGTCAATTTTGTAGAGTTGTTTGGTCCATTCCAGCAAAGGCCCCTTTGTTTGAACTGCATTGTAGTATGTTGTTTTCTTGTCTGAAACATCAATATTGGAACATTATTGTAACCTAACTTCCAACGATTGGTGTGGGATTCACATTACTCCGGTGACAATACTTTTCATGTGACATCGAATATATATTTATCTAAGATCACTTACCATCATTAGAATTTTTATTTTACGAGGGAGCTAATCCAACGCTTGACCTAGCTTATGATTGGAAAAAATAATTTCATTGATTCAACTACATACATGTATATATACGCACACACTATGGTGAGCACTATGTTGAAAATTATAAGATTTTCATATCAGAAAATTGACAAAATTAAATATGATTTATTGAGTAAATTTACTGTCGTTCTATGTGAGTATTGATATGGCTAGTAGTGGGTTAAGAGCGCATCTGAAATTTTGACACTATAGCTAAATAAACGGTACATATTCAAGAGAAATATGTGTGTGACAAATACCAAATATAGATACTACATATTCGTTGTAAATAATTTTAATTTTGTGGTTATCCACAAAAAATATTACTTAATTTGAAAGCCAATATTTACTTTTATTAATTGGGATCATTTCCTGTATGAATAATATGAAGCCAATATTTCTATAACAGTTAGCCCAAGATATGATCATATAGTAGCAAGTAGCAAAAGTCTTTTTGAGAATGCTTCTGAAAAAGAGCTATAATGTTTTCGGCCAATTAAAAGCATATCTGACAGCGTTTGACTGAAAACTTAAAAGGCTTCTAAACGTATTGGAGTAGCACCAACTAGATGTTTCTACAAGAAGCAGTGTCGGTTGTTTTCTGGAAGGCACTTGGTTTTTTTATTTAAAATGTACAACCTTTTTCTATTGGCATCTAAGAAAAACACTTATGAGGAAGTCCCAACCAAAATCTAAGTTTCCCATGATTTACCTATATTTGAAATTCTCCAAATAACAAATGTTGGGATTATACAACAAGAAGGCTGCGGCAGAGAGCTGAAGACAAAAAGCCTCTGTATTTCTCTCTGTGAGCTTCAAAACCTAAATCCAGAAGAAACCCAACCCTAGTTTCAAAGTTTCAACCACCGCTCCTTGCTCTGGCTTAGGATAGGCGTTAACCCGCTACTCCCTCCTTTATCTCCTCTTTCCTTCCCTTCTCCTTTGCCCCTTCCCTCTTTTCCTCCCCTCTCATCTCCTTTGCCCCTTCCCCCTCATAGCATCCCACCTCATCTTCCTTCCCCCTTTCCAGTTTTCTTCCTTCCTTTTCTATTTCGGTCCTCCCCTAAGATATCTCATTTTTTTTCTTTGAGTTTGGTCTCAATTATCCCCTAAGCTTGTCTCAAATTTGGACTTCATGCCTCTTATCTAGTGTTTTTTGCCTACTTTTACTGTTTTCTGCCATTTACTTTTCCTTCCTCCCTCTTCCTTAGCCGTGGTATTTCATCCCCACCTCATCATGTGCTTCAATTGGATATTAGATCCACTTCCCTACCTCACTTCCCCCTCCCCAACTGGCATATCGGGTCCTCATCGAAGCCAAATTGTTTTGTGGCCTCCACTACAGTAAGGGTATTTTACGTACCCCCTTAGTCTCACTTTTGACTATTAGATACTTTCTTTGAATATATTTGTAGGGGTTCGTGAAGGGACTTAGATCTGGTGTCTACTTTCTCGGTTTAGAGTTTGGCTTCCTCCAAAGATGTGACGGTGGCAGTAGTCTGGTTTAATTATGTTGTTTGAGATTAGGGTTTTTTGTTGTCTGTTGTTGTTTACATGACTCTTTTTGGGCCTTTTACTTTATCTGTTGTTGTTTACCTGACTCTTTTTGGGCCGCGTATTAGTTTTTAATGGAAGTAATCTTGTTTGACAAAAAAAAAATCAAATGTTGAGTTTGAGTTAAAGAAGAAAGTGTGAAAAATTGTTTGACTTATGAGTTATGACACATTATAATTTGATGATATCATTACAAGGGACATAGGAGAACTTAACCATTTTTTTTTTTAACAAATGATATTATTCACACTAAAGGAGTGAGGGAATGGGCTAAGCCACTAAGCCTCACGATGGGCTAGCAATAATATGGTTCAAATTCACCTTTGGCGAGAATTGAACCTAAGACCTTTCACTTACAAGTGAAGAGAAATATCACTAGACCGTAGTATTAATTGGCAACTAGCCACTTTTTTAGCTCATTCAATTTTTAGCCATTTTCTTTTTAAAATTTAAAAATATAGTCACTCGAGACTCCCTTAAATAGTGGTAAAATACCTTTAGAATATGTTTGAATCCCCTCGAATGGTTAAAAATTCCCTTTAAAAAAAATTATTAAGAGAAAGGGAGGGTTCAAAAATAGTACAATAATTGAGGAAAGGAATGAGTTTCACCCGGAACGCACTCGTAGAAATCCAACACCCTATCCATTAGGATATTGGACCATATATTATCAAATGGTTAAAATTCCTTTTAAGTAAAAAATTGGCTAAAAGTCCTCAGCTAATCCGTAGTTTGGTTTAATTAACCAAAGAAATATTATTTCCTCTTATACAATATTTTGCCTATCCCCAAGTTAGAAACAAGAAAAACAAAGTTACAAAATGAAAAAAATCCTGGTGAAATTCAAGCATATAACTGACAGAATGTGTTGCATTGACTTGTTCGAAAGGTCCAAGACCAAGTAAAACTGATAAAAAGCTGACTTCTACATGACTAGATATACAACATGTAGTGATCAGTTCAAGTACTGGGTGTGCAATATGTCAGCTTTAAGCTACACACAACAGACAAGCTGAGACTTGAAAACAAAGAAATACAACGCTGCATGCAATATTGTACTGTTGTGCAAATAAATAGTAGTAGGTTGTTTGAGTTGAGAGGTTAAATACTATAGGACCCAGAACCCGATTACTACTCATTGGACAATTGAGATCTTTCACATCACAGAAGAAAAACCCAGAAAACACAGCAGAAACCAAGACACCCAACAAGTGAGAGTGAGGAGAGAGAGAGAGAGAGAGAGAGATGCAGTAGTAGGAGATAGTAGTAGTAGGGTTTTTAGTAATTTTCTGTGGGGGTAGAGGAAGAGGGAGCATTGTAGGAGGGCGTGGATTCTTCTTTGAGATTAGCGGCAGTGGTTGGGAAGAGTTGAAGGGTCTTGAGGAGTGGTCTAGAAGTAGTAGCAGTACTGCTTGAACTAGTGCAACATGGGGATGGTGGGCCTACATTCATCATCCAATCACGGCCGTGCATATTCATCACGGACTTCTCCATCTCCACCTTCTCTGGGATCGTCATCTTCCAGCTGTAGTTTATCAAGGCATCTCCAACTCCCACCTATGCCGAAACAAAAACATAGTTCAATTATCCAAAAAAATAGCATTCAAAAAGAAGAGGAAAATCAGTACGTAGCAAAATGACAGAAATTAAGGACAATATATAATAAGGATAATACTTGCATCCTCTATGTGAGAATGCACATATCCTCCCATTTGCGAATCGAAACTATTTAATTTTTTAATCTTCATTGAAGATCACTCCTATAAAAAATCATTCGAATTGGAGATCATTTAATCATCCAAATGCATCAAATAAATGAACGGTTCATCATGAATATGTTACTTGGTAACTACACGGTTGATTTGTTCTATACACATGAATGACTAAATGATCTATGATTAAAATGATTTTTGTAGGGGTGATCTTCAAATGAAGATTAAGAAACTAACAGGTTTCCGATTATAAATTTGTATGGTCAAAATACGTTATGCGTAAGAGAGAATGCATGCAAGTATTATTGCAAGAATAATTCTGTATTCTGATGTTTCTTAGTTAATAAAAAACTTGACGTATGATAAATACTCTTTTTCATTTGACCCAAGTTGAAAGTTCCGGCAACAAGGTTCTAATGACATCACCGTCTGTGCACCATCTATATCCTTGTGTATCCGAATTTGTTTCGCTCTTTAGTGAATATTGTATGGATAATATATACACGCATTCTCTCTTTGGGGAGATGAGCTCATTCCTCACTTGCGATTAATGTATCTTCATCATAAGAATTTCACAATTTGAAGCGTTCAATTTCTTAATCTTTATTTGAAGATCACCTGTACCATAAATCACTTCAATTGAAGATCATTTAGTCATTCAAATATATAGAACAAATTGACGGTGTAAGTACCAAGTAAAATATTCATGACCCAACTGTCAATTTATTTGATTCGTTTGGATGAATAAATGATCTCCAATTCGAATGATTTTTTGTAGGGGTGATTTTCATATAAATTGAATGGTTCCAATTATTGATTTTGTTCGATCAAGATATGTTATTTGCAAATAAAAGAATATGTGCATCTTCACATAGGGGAATGTAAGTATTGTGCATTTCTGTATTACCTTGACAATTGAAAATTATTCCTTTTAGTTAGTTAATAAATGCAATTACCACAAACACTAAATTAACAAACAGAACATTGTACATATATAAATTTTAGTAGACCTAAAAAACAACTACAAGTTGATTTTAGAAAAACAACAGTTTTCCCTTTCCAGTAATTCTCCTTTATGTTTTTGTCTTATATGTTAAATATACCGGGCTTAAGGGATTTTTTTTATTAGTGGGGTTTGTCCCTTAATTCGAGTTTGGTTAATACCAGAAATTTTGATGCATAACATACCCTAGAATTTTTTAGATTTAAATTAACAAAAATATTATTCTTATTAGCTATTTGTACCATTATTTGTATCATCTCTCTAATAGAAGTGAGATTTACATGTATTGGTGAACTTTACCTTTATTAGAGAGATGATACAAATAAATACATTACTCATAAATTAATATATTTAAAAGGGTGATGAGTTGTAGACTTAGTTCTAACTTTAAACAGTAATTAAGCTAAAACAATACTCAAGAGAGAATGTTCTGTCTTTCCACTACTATTAAGTATCTCATCATTGTGCCTAAAGGGAAAAAGGAAATTATATAATCGATCAAGTGAGAAATTAATATAGTTATAACCTGAGGAGGAAGAAACCCAGTTGATGAGTAGTTATCGTGATGATAAGTAGAAAGTTGCGGATGATGAAGAGCAGAAGATGCTGGAGGAGGGGACTCAAGGTAGCCAAGAAAGCTCTGCTGATTCAGCTGCTGATGATAGTGGTAGTTAGGGTAATTGTGGTTATTATGATGGTGAGAGAGTAGTAGTTGCTGCTGCTGCAGTTGCTTACTAAGCTTTCTCCTAAGCTTCTGTCTGTCCCTTGCCTTGTGGTTTTGGAACCAGTAAAATACATTTTTGCCCTCAATCTTGCCATAGAAAGAGAGCTGGGCAGTGATGTGTTGGATTTGAGAGGCATTTGGGGTTCTAATTCCAGCCCTGTACATCTCTTCAAGGAGCATCAGTTGCTCTGGGGTAGGGCACCATCTCGATGATGATGAGTTAGCTGCAGGGGACATAATTGGTTTTTCTTAAATTGTGGACTTGGTTTGTGGTCGGTGTAAATAGAGAAACTAAAGTAAGGTTTTTAATTAGTGTGTTGTGGAGAACGAAGGGTTGAAAGGAGGAGGAGGTATAAATAGATAGACAGAAGAGAAAGAAACAGTGGGTAGAGGGAGGAGAAGGAGGAGGGACAAAATGATGGAAGAGAGAGAGAGAGAGAGAGAGAGAGAGAAGTGTGAGCTTAAAAGAGAATAGTGTGACGTAACAGTAATGCAGGTTGTCATGCTGATGCTTCCCCGAGAGGGGCATTCAAGTGTAGGTTTCAGTCCTTGCGAAAACACACACACAAAAACTTGAGAGAGAGAGAGAGAGAGAGAGAGGGAAATTGAGTGGGACTAGGATTTTATCCCCTTTCATCCTCTCCTCTTACACTCTTTATTTTGTCTTTCTCTTTCTATAAAAAATCAATATAAGATATTGACGTGGCAAAACCGTGACTATTCAAATAGGAGAGGAGGGAAGGGGAGGGAAAAAAATAGGGGAGAGAATCCTTCTCCAATGGAGTGAGGGGTACATGAAAGATTATGTCATCATGACAGTATAATATTTACAAAGTTGAACTCTTGAAGCAGAGAAGCTTGCATGGACTAATTCGATCAGCCAACTTGCAACGGTGCCCGTGATGGACACATTAATTATTCAAATTGCTATAAAGTAGATACACAAATTAGTGTTGATTGGGAGCATAAAACACTCCGGATTCATTTGATGATATATACAAAAAAAATTCCAACTTATAGATAAGTACTATGAATCTCTTTACACCTAAGGCCAAACTTCCACAAAATTAAATCATGAGTGATACGCTAAGTACTAGCTGTACTTAACTCAAAATTTTGGGTCATTTTCAAGAGGTGTACTAGTAACTTTATATGTATCCTATTACTGTATTTTATTTACTATTACATCATCTCGGTGGGGTCAATTGACCCCATAAACTTTGTATTCCAAAATTTGGTTGTTTGTCTCTAGTATTCTTTGACAAAATGCAAGTGGCGATTCTAACTAAGAGGAATGTGCATGTACATCCAACTAAGAAATTTAAGTTAATCACTATTAAAAATCTTCTTTCATAACACCCTCAAAGAGACAGATATATTGATCCACCTTTGATTATGATCCACCTTTTCTAGAAATGAAACTCATTTATAATAAGTTTTACATTAAATGTATATATGTGTTTGAAGACCTTTGATGCCTAAGTCAAAGAGTATTTGAGAGAATCTAAAAAGTTAGAAGAGAAGTTTGAATATAATGTGCGATTACTAGTTTCCTTTTGTGACTTGGCTAGGGGAAGAAGTTTTGCCAGTAGGGAAGACGGGGTCGAAATGTGAAGCAGTCTCCCTATCGAGAAATATGCCTTTGGGAGATGCCGGACAAAGGGCATCTAAAGGTCGTCGACTTGGTAATGGACTCGGGCATACATGAGCTAATCTTGATAAACATGGAGTTAGGCCAGAAAGTTCTCTACCATATTTAGGGCTCAATAAAGCCTCCCATCTTACATCCTCGTGTGCCTTTCAGGCCGAGCTGCAAGGGATCAATAACTATCTCTCTCGAAGTGGGACATAATACCCACGACATGCTCTGATTAGACGTGTGTCTATATTTTATATCTCCACAATATACACACAGAATAGCTAGATATGTGCAGAAGTAGTTTTAGTGGGGTTAATACTCCAACTTCAGAATCTAACATTTTGCAAAAATAGAACTTCGCCAAAGCATGTACGTATTAGCCATGCATCTTTTCGTAAAGAGCATGTGCATGCGGCTGGAAGAATATTCCTATCTTCTAATTTTGAAACGAATCAAATCAGTTTGCAAATAGACTCAAATAAGCAGATACTTTCTGTTGGGGGTTCCCAATTAGGAAAATCCAATTCCAATCCCAAATTCTCTTGAGCTGATTGCAGTGTGAATAATGTCCAACTTTCCTTTCGGCTCCCAAGACTGATTGGGGGGCCATCATCAACCGACAATCTAAAGGACCTATGGAAAACGTAAGATTTGCATGCCACAACCAGACATATACGAAATAGACAACTAAAAGAAATGGCAGACATACAAAATTCATAAATGCATACATGCAAATCCAAATGCCATGTGGTTTTCTTTGACTTTGTTTGGCCGATTTCCCTTTCTGACAACATTCCCTTATATCCCAATAGATACAAATTTATTCAACAGTGAGTTGTTTTATTGCGATGACAAAGTTTAATAATGAATCACATGCCAAATAGGAAGTTTAATAGTGAATCACTTACCAATAGGAATTTTAATAGTGAATCATAGCTTTATCTATCTTCTTTTTATTAATAGAAAGAAAAAGCAAAAAAAATAAAAAATAAAAAATCATCATTCTTTTCTCTAGAATTTTTATTTCA
>JAOEHR010000013.1:6930039-6940589 GCA_025448175.1 Aronia arbutifolia
AATCAAAGAGTCGTTGTAAGACTCTGTTTGTGAGAGTTGAAGAGCATGAATTTCATGTTTTTTTCTAGTTCTAGATTAACGCAAATTGAAAATAAATACACAAATCAACGAAAAAAAATATGATTCTTTTTTGTTGGGAGAATATAAGCATAAAGAAGAGCAAGCATAACTCTTAAATAATTCAAATTACTACATTTAAACATTTTTTAGACCATCTTCAACATTTGCGTTAAAATTTAAAATTTAAGTTTTAAACCCTCTCCTTTAGACCATCGACGATAAGAAAGAACATTATTATGATTTTAACAAATGAGCAGAGCAGGTGAAAGCATTATTATGATTTTAGGCTTGGACTTAATTAAATTTCTTTCTTTTTTTTTTTCATCAAACTTAATTAAATTTCTTTGAGTCTATATAGAAAATGAGCAAAGTGAATAAGATATTTAAAAAATAAAAATAAACGGTTCGGTCTGGTTCTGAGGTTTTACCAAGATGAAAACCGAATTTTTTTTTTTAACAAACGATATTATCTACACCAAGAGGGGGGAGTGGTCAAAGTCTTACAATGGGTCAGTCATATTAATGTGGCTTAAATCTAAGACATCTCACTTATAAGTGAAAATAAATATCACTAGGCTGTAGTATTAAATGACAATTGAAGACGTTATTAGATGCAAAAGTGAGAAGTATTGAGCATGAAAATTTTGCATGCTTAAAGCCGTGAAACAAGTCAGCAATGAAGAGCACCTGTATTCAACAATTGTCCATGTCTGAATTGTGTGAGTTACAAACTTCACCTTCATTCTTCACTTAAAATACATATAGCACTAAGTCAGGTGTCAAATTTACAAACTAATTAGGTAATTGTGCATCAAAAATCTGAAGGCAAACTGAAAATTACAACAAAACGACAATATAATAATGCGTCAAGTTAAGCAAGATAGTACAAAACATGAACAATTAAGATTACCATTGAGAAAAACCGAACCTGTATAGAAGCGTCTTTAGCCTTTCAAAATACATCACAATAGCATATTATTGCTCAAATTTCTAACCCTAATGAAAAGTAAATTAATAAACAAAGGAAATTACAGCTTATGAGAAAAAAATAAACGCGAATGTGCAACGGTTAAGGAAAGAAATGCAAAACCTGAACGGGCAAATAGAAACATTTGGTATGTCACACTCTCTCATTTTTTTTCTCTTTCTTCTTCCTTTTCCAGTAAACTTTCTTATAATTGTATGTAACAATTTCTTAAAGTCTTACAATTGTAGGGTTTTGCACAAAAAGAAAGAGGAGATGCTGACGTTTGGTGGGTTGCTCTTATTAATTGTTTTTGGATAAATTACATTTTATCCTCTCATGTTTGTGGTTAATTGTAAACTCATACAACATTTTTAAAATATTTTAATCACGTACATTTGCTTATTATTTCATTTCAATTTCAAACATCTGTTAGTCAATCTGCTAAATTTGACCGTTAAATGATAATGTATCAACTGTGGATCCCACATTTTTCTAATCTATTTTTTAAACTTATATGGGTACATCTTTTTCATTGATTTGAAAATGTATCCATGCCAAGTTATTCGAAGAAATTTATTAATATTATTAGGCCTAATATCTTTTTTTTTTTTTCTTTTCGTGGTTCTGAAGAATGTACCCATATTTTGGGTTTGAAGAATTTACCAACCGTTTTATGGTATAGTAACTTTTGATTAATATTGATGAATGTACTGTATATATGTACACAATATGTTCTATAATATGTGTGTGTACATACTTTTTATGGCAAAACATGATTTTCTACATTGGCAACATTGTCTCATCATCCTATCCTTAACAGAATTATCACCAAAAAGCAAAAGAGAAGTTAAACAAGCCATAAATATGTCTACGAACTTCATATCAGTCCATATACTCTGCTTCTCCAACATAACTCATCATCTTAAAAGAGTAACATACAAGTTGCTCTATCACTTGATAAATTAAATTAATAACACATATCATTCGTTAAAACTGAAAAGATGCAAATCAATTTCATCATGGTCTTTCTATAAATGCCAACAAAGCAGGATCTACTTTATCTTTAGACAATAAATTAACAATCAATTCCGCAGTTGATGCGTCTGCAGAAAAACCTCTCTCCACCATTTCTTGAATAAGCCACACCGCCGTTGATGTCTCGTTGTTATTGATAAACCCTCGGATAATTGTGTTGTATGTGCAACCATCTGGACAACAGGACTTGTGAACCTGCATTTCAACAACTCAAAGCATTTGTTTCGATGGTGAACTTTCCGAAGAGCACTGTTCGGAGCGTACATGGAGAGTTCCACTTTGAGAGAGTCTCATTAGCGTTTCACTTCATTCCTATCTGGATAATATATACATTTTTAAAATTAGCATTGATGGTTTTGTTCATGCTAATGGTATTATCGTAATGCTGCTGTAGGGTATGTAGGTCATAATAGTAATCCAATAAAAAGAAGGGAGCCTAACATTTTCAAGCCTATACCACCAATGGATATGTCGACTTATGCTTCGAGCTTCAAACCAGCAGGTCTCTTGGATCACCAGAGTTAAAATAGTTGCAAACTCAAATCATTCTTCATTCACGGTAGTAATCTGTAAAGATATCCAGATTCTTACCACATCTTACGCTGGTGCTCGTTTACGGAAAGAAAGGCTTCCTGAGAAGTACATAGCCGTTGTATCGGGTGTCCCTTCTGCTTTTCACCCAGGAGCTTGTAGTACTCGCAGTTGGAAGGAAAAGTCCGTCAGCTTTTGCCTTGTATTGGGATATGAAATCGCAACTTTCCCTTCAGGTTGGTACTTACTAGCAATTGCCTTCTTATTGCACATACATTATGACACATCCCGACCCGGAATGGCCACCTAAACTCCTAATCGAGCTGTGTTGGCCGACGCCAGAGGGTGACGAAGTCATAAAGTGTAGTGATGTAGAAAATATGAATAAATTTAAACCTAAAAGTACCTAAATAAAAGAGTGCACTTGTGAGCGGGAATGAACCCATTTCACACATGACGCTAGAGCATAAGTAAAGTACAGTAAAGATAGAATGAGAATTATACCATCTCAGGAAAACTCATACACCGAAATTTACCACGAATCCTCGTCGATACAAAAGCTCAGCTACTAGAACCTGGAGGGGTGAAAAACAATGGTGAGTGGGCTTAAAAATAAAATTTTATAAAAACATTTTTGAAAACATTATAACCCCTCGCCGTAAAACAATTATAGTTACCAAAATATACATACTACGTATAGTATGAAAATATTGTAGCCTGCAGTATCTCAAGATTTCAATACGTCACCAAATTTGTAATAGGCATATAACTTTCAATAATCACAATATCTTGCATAAATAACATATTACATCGAGTGCTCATCGACATATGCTGACACACAAGTTCATGCAAAGGTATTCTGACATGAACAAGACTGGGTGCAATAATGATTTACGCTCTAGTACTACAATCACGTGAAGACTGGCGCTACGCGCATCACATACGAGTCCTAATTGCCTATAGCAATCTAGGACAAGACTGGCACCTACAATGGATCCAAAGTAAGTGTACGGTGTGATGTGAACATACACGTGAAATACTGGCCTTGGCCCGGGCGAGTACTAACACCGGTGCAGCAACGATGAGCAGATAACGTAAATAAAATCATGCAGCGGTAAATCAATAATTTACGTCGACCATAATGTTATTCACGACCATAAATATAATTAAGGCACTAATAATAATATGCATACCTGTGCATCCCGTAGGACGTAGCATAACTTCATAATTTCTAACAATGCGCTAAATCTTGAAAAACGCTACGCTAATCTAGGTGTATTGTAGAAAACTCTTTATGAAATGTATAAATGGAAACTAACAATTATATATATACTGTATAAAAGAAAAGACTCACTCATAGATACTTGCGAGGTCGCAGCCATTCGAACTATGATAGCCGGAGTCTCTGTTAGTAATTGCACCTAAGCATAATATTGGGACCCATTAGTAAAACTCAACTAAAATGACTAATTTGGGAAACAGAGTGCGGATTTGGAATCAGAGTGTCAAATTACGCTAAGCGGGATCCCGGGCAAATTTTGTAAAAAGTCAACGATCAACCCTAAAAGTCAACCGAGACGCCCGGGCAGTCAACTACGTTAAAACTTTAGAATTTTACTAAATAAATGTCAAAAATGGACTCGAGACGTCGAAATCAACCTATGAGGGTTTTCGAGAAAATTTCGTAAAGTCAACACAAAGAATATTTCAGGGAATATTCCAGGATCCATTTTGAAATTGGGCCAGGTCAGGTAACTGCCCAAGGGTTTGCGCCGGTTGGCCAAAGATTTAGACCAAGTAATATGGGCCAGGTTTTTGGGCTTAAGACCTTTTTTTTCTTTTCTTCTTCTTCTTCTCTGGCCAGTTGCCACTGCAACCGTCGGAACCTAGGAATCTTGGCCTGAAAACTTTCCAAGCCCCGACTAGCTTCAAAACTCAACCATTTTTCACACTTTTCCTACCAAAATGAAGATTACAAGGACATGAAGAGAAACATACCAACATGAGGTCCTACCGTGGCCGGAGTTGGCCAGGTAACGGCTCGAAAGCCGTCGGGTTTCTCGTCAGAAACTGGGGAGAATTTCTCTCGAACTGATCTGCACAAAACTTCGATATTTCTCTCAAATAAAACCAGAATCATGTACAAAACAGTGATCTAAGATGATTGTCGTCGATTTCAAAGCTTACCTTAGTTGGAATCGTCGAGAATCAGTCGTTGGTTCATCCGAGGAATAGAGTACATGACCTCTGTCACTGTCGGGGTTCTAAGGTTTTGGTCTGGGTTTGAGACAGGGAAGAAGGTAACGATGGTGGCACTGGTTCACGGGAAAGGTGGGACTCGAAGCTGGAGTTGGCGAGGCAAGGTAGTGCCTCGGTGTTGTTGCAGAGGAAATGGGGACGAGGAAGCTGAGAGATGAGAGCGTGAGTGAAGAGAGTCCGGGAGAGATTTTCATGAGGGTTTGGGGAAGAAGACACGCGGCAAGTGGATAGTGGAGATTTTTGGGATATGTGGGCCCCACGGGCAAATATAAATTGATAAAATATTTAAAATATACCCAAATAATATTAAAATAATAATATAATAACAAAATAGTCTTAAAATAATAATATAATAATGATAAGAAATATATAAAATAATAAATAGCAATTTTTACAAAAGTACTTTTTAGATTTGTAGTTCTGTAAAACTTTTGTTGTAACCCTAACTTCGATTTCGCTTGTGCCTACGCATTTGTACCGTTGTGTACTTTGAAAATATGGTAATATAGTAGCTCGTACGCGTCACGGAATGACGGTCAACGAAAGTCAACAATCTCGTCACTAGGGGTATTTTCATCAATTCATAATTTTAAAATGAATAAAATTGTAGAATTAAGGACGGGTTATCACAATCTACCCACCTTAAAAAAAAATTCGTCTTTGAAATTTCCAGTAACTTGCCATACGTACAATTGCGAAGAGATAGAAGAAAAATATATACAAGGAAGAAATCAAATTAGAGCGGTTGCATAAAAGATAATGCCATTCCGTCGCGATCGGATTGCAATGATTCCTCTTTCATGTCCCCAAACTCAAACTTTCCTTCTCCTTCAACCCAATACTATAATATACTACCTTTATAAAAACATAAGGTCAAAAATAGATATGTAGTAACATAACGTCAAAATAGATAACTAAATAAAATAAAAAAACTAATGTGGATGGGCCTAATTGTCCACTTGCTTAATGAACCCAACGAATAAGTTATTGATATTACAGTTTGCAGCCTGCAATTTCGACAACTCGCGGTGGTCACCATATAGCAAGCAAATAATTCTCAAGGGTGCAATATTACCATCTTGCCCCTCATTGGAAACACACATAAATCAACCGAATAACGCCTCGATCGCGCTCACTACTACCATCTCGGGTGACAGCGTCAAAAGTACACAAATTTGCTACATCGAAATCTTGATCATTCGATATACCTGTTCGCAAAGTTCTTCTGTCAATCATGTCTATGCCATATCTCAAATGGTGCCAAACATGTAGACGAAATAGTAACCGTAGTTACACACAACTCTAATAAAAAATAAATGTATGTTACAACCATACCAAGTCTGCAGAACGAACAAAACGCAACATGTACACTAAGGTCTGAGTAGTTCGTTCAAACTAGCTATTAGTCTGAGGGTGAAAATTGTGCTACCAAACGAAAACTTAGTACCCATGGTTTTCAAGAAAACTTCCCAAGACTTGGAAGTAAAACACGCATCACAGTGTGATACAGTAGTGATACGCACACCCTATAGCTGAACAATTGTAGTTCACAGCGCCTTAGCGAGCAAATTCGAAGTGAATTTCCCTCGGATTGAGCGAAAAACTATGTCGAGAAGGCTAAAAGAACACTCAAGAATTTGATGGTCAAAACAAGTCCGTCAAATCTAGAATACAAGGTAACTGGAATAAATACATGACATCTCACTACGACAGTAGCTTCGAAAAATTCAATCACCAACAGTAAAGATTTGTTTAGCAGAGTATTTGATGGGTGGTTGAGGTATTAATGGTCACAACTAAAATTTCAATGTCCGAGCGATTCTCCTAGACAGTCTGTTTGCCTCATAAATAATACGAAGTGTAATAGGGTAGACACGTACCCAGGGTTGACTGAAATGCCTTATGACACAATGAGGTGAATATGGAATCACATTCAGAGTAAATGTTGATCAAAACACTAGAAAATATGATAAATTCAGGAATGAGAAATTTTACTAAGTGGTCTAAAATATAGTCCCTCTGGACCAACAGAAAGGGAGCTGACTTGTCAAATCAATCAATAATCATCGAAACATCATCATAATCTCCACCTGTAGAAGATACCTCGTACTGAGGTTCACGGTGATATTTCCCCATCTCCATTTGAATATAAGAAATGATTATAACACTCGAATGATTTCTTGATGATTTATAATTAACGTCAAATCGATACTCGTGAATCCCAACTAGAATGGGATAGGACATGCTAAAGGTGTTTAAGGGTAGATATGTCATTTGCTGCAGTAAATAGTAATTACATTTGCATAACTGGGGTGTTACATGATGGTGCAATCGTAGACGTTGATTTGGTTTTTTCCATTGCCGCAATTTGAGCCTTAGCTCATTTTGAGTGAAGAGGTTTTTGGAAAGTTTGTGTGGTTGGTAAAGATTTTGACACGTTTATTTTCAAATAAGGAAAGTAGTCGTTGACTCTATGTCAGGAGTAAGATTATTCATTTCGTACGATTCCAATCCTTGGGAAACATAAGCGATACTCCATCGTGCTGCATCATTTCGCAACCAATACCTCTGGAGAAACATGAATGTGGATTTTGAAATCATCGAAATTATTGAAAAGTGTACGCACAAGGGTGAGAAATAGACAACACCTCATTTGTCACAACTTTAATCATATTCCATGTCTCAGCTAAACTGATTTTCCTCGGCCAACATGGAAGGAAAACACCACTGCTGAAAAGTCACTAACAAACTGCCGATAAAATCAACAAGGCCAAGGATATCGTATATTTCACTACAATTTGTGGAATATGAAATTTTCTACATTTGCAACCTTCTTGGAAATTGACAAGAATGTCATTTGCTGAGATCACGTCTCCTAAGAAAGTACCAATATAACCAAAGGTAATATTTGAGGAATTTGGTACAAAGCTGACTGTCGGTGTTTAGAAAATTTGCTCTCATTGCTAGGGTAAGTGAGAAAATCATCGGTAAGACCACTACGAGTTCGACAAGCTACATAAGAAAAATCGAGTTCCAAAAGTTGATCGGGTAGACCATCAATTCAAAGTATGGGTAACGGTTTTAATCATCACCCGATTGAATTGCTAAAATTTAGATATGATCCTAAGGTTCAGCCATTCGCCTTTGTGGACTAGTTTAAGGTTGGTTGGGTAAATTCCTCATCGGTAAACTTTGTAACTAAGTTTCTCAATGACGTAGGAGTTGTTCAATATGAAGCAATAAGAATAAGTGTGGTATTAGAAAGATGGGTTGATGGTGTACTCCACTTCCCGCTTCGGTGGTATCTCAGGTAGAATTTTGAGAAATGACACCAAAGGTATACGTCCTCGAAACATACTATACTACTTCCTTTCTCACGACACGTACTAATAGGTTTTCACAACTTTCTCGATACTCAATTCGGTCTTGGGAATTTAACTAGTGTTTCAGTTCTAATGTTGCTCGTTCTATTTTCTGGTTGAGTGAGTCCCAGTCTCTTACCTGGTGAGTGATTCCCAGATCTGGTTGAGTGAGTCCCAGTTTCTTACCTAGTGAGTGATTCCCAGAGCTACGATCGTATTTGTTCTCCATTCTTTCTATAGGCTTCCCTGCGTACATCATCTGTGTTCGTCCTCAAAACCAACTCAGTTCCTGTGACTTTTATCTAGAGAGTCATACATCACTGGAAAGCTGTGGAAGTCTAGTATCCAACGCAACAAACGGTGCGTCAATCAAAGTTTTCTACAGAAACTTATTAGCAAAATACCGAAGGCTGCGCGTGTTGTGCGCGAAAATCTGCAAACTGTCATTTCTTCCAAAGAGAGAGGATATTCCAGCATCTTGCTCCATGGATGAGGATAGGGCATTTGTATCTAATGTGAGTCAAACATTTTTGGAAAATAATTTGTGTTCTTCTCAAAGAATTGATTGGAATTTCCCTCCAGTTTATGATGAGTATTCGGAGGATGGTGTTTTGATGATTGCTATCCAGACAGTTGCTAACGTTGAAGTGAAAGTTGAAGAACATGCTTTGGTAGATGTTTGCAGCTTGGAAAATTCAAAATATGAAGGATTTGGATTTTTTTCAAGATGAGAAGATATAGTCCAATGTTAAGTCAACCTTGGATTTGAGAGGATTTTAAAAGACTTTGAAATCCTAATGTAATCAATTAAAATCTAGGTGTAGTCAATTAAAAGATTTTAAAGGATTTTAGAATCCATTCAAATCTAGGTGTAGTCAATTAAAATATTTTAAAGGATTTTAAAATCCATCCAAATCTAAGTGTATTAAAAAAAATTAAGATTTTGGAGGATTTCAATAAATTGTGGATTTTGTGGGATTTGAGAGCAAAAAGTATATATAACCAAGACTAAAAAGAATCCAACCTCACCCCCTAGGATTTCAAATCCTTCCACCACAATCCACCACAATCCATTCAAATTCTTTAAAATCCATATGAATTTTGTATGAGTCTTTAATCCTCTTAAATCCTATAAAATCTATCAATTTTAAAATCTTTTAAATTCTTTTAGTTTGACTACACCCCCTAAGAGTTCATCAATGAACTATGGACTCGTAAAGATGTGGTCTCGGCCAAGTGACCAAGGAGCTATTCAAATTTGCTTTGTAATTCCCCATGACATTGTTAAAGGTCAAGATTTGGGAACATTACAACCGATGGAATATTGTTGGGAAGGTCAAAAACCTAAATTCAAATCAAGATTAAAAAGATGCAAACTCGAGGACGAGTTTTTTCGAGAAGAGGAGAATGATGCAGTGCAGAACAATTAGTATGGTTTCTACATTAAACATGTTGAAGACTTTTCATTTTTCAAAGCTATGTTTTAATTAGATGCCTAGTAACTATAATCTTTAGTATTAAGTTATTTATCCTATCAATCTAAGGTAGCCTCCTATTTAAAGGGTTCTATTTGTAAGATCAAGAGGTGAAATTAGTGAATTAAAATTAATCCAAGAAGAGAGTGAGTTTCTCCTTCCTTAAATCAAGTGTGAGACTTGGTCGTGTTGAGTGAATCCACGATTAGCAACGTCGAGTGATTCCGTTGCCCCTGGTCGAGTGATTCCCAAGTTCTATCCCCGTAGAGACGTGAGTGATTCCGTCTCCCTGGTTGAGCGATTCCTAGGTTATCATCCCTTGTCTCCCGAGACTCTTCTCCTGCGTTATTTCATGATCACTCAATTCTCACAACTTAATCTAAAATGTTCTACATGTACAAGATTTGTGTTCGTGGAGGTGACTTCAGACATATTTCAAGCTGGGCTGTAGAGATTTGATTCAAATTGGTGGATTTGGGTGAGAAACCTTGATATTTCCTTTCAGTTTTAAGAGCTGAAGTGGTCATGCATGTCCTTTTCTTTGTGAGATATAAGAGACTAATAAATTTTTTTGTTTATTGCTCTGAAATGGTTCGCATATTTGATTTGGTTTTGCGTGTTTGTGATTTTTGAAACGCTAAATAGCGGAAATGGTTCCTGAGATTTGTATAACTCATCATTTTGGTCCCTGAGCTTTCAAATCGATAGAAGTGGTCCCTGAGATTGTCCACCATCCATCATTTTGGTCATTCCGTTAAAAACTCCGTTAAGTGTCTCGGAGCTATTGGCCGGAAGTTTGGGCAATTTTCAAAGCTTCATAACTCAATCGTTTCTTAACCAAATTCGACCCATAATATATCA
>JAOEHR010000013.1:7627979-7638147 GCA_025448175.1 Aronia arbutifolia
TTAGCAATAATGTGATTCAAATTCGCTTTTGGCGAGAATCGAATCTAAAACCTTTCACTTACAAGTGAAGAGAAATACCACACTGTAGTACGAAGTGGCATGAACTGATAAAATTAAGAACAAAAAATTTAGTAACTACATAAATTAAATAATTTAAAAAAATTTAACCGCTAAAATACCTACCATTGAAGGTGGACTCAAAATTTTAGAAATTGAAGTTTGAAAAATCATGGTTTTTTTAGAGAGTCGTACTCAAAATGCTACTGTTTCAAAAAGTGAGATTTTCTGTAGACCCTCCGCCACCTCATATTTTTATCAAAATTTTCATGTCAACGTTATAAAATACTGTGTTACCGGACCTTAACATTTCACTTCTCACAAAATTTGTTAATTTCACTCACCTCCATTTGTACTTTTGCGTTCCCCCCCCCCTATCATCAGTCCAAATAAGCCAACAAGCCGATTAAGCATTTTGCTCACGCAGCTTATTATTGTTGTTGACCCTCATTTTCTCTGTCTCTCGATCTTCACGGCCTCTGCTCCCCCCTCCCTCATCGATCTCTCAAAAAAAAAAAACTAGGGTTTCGACTTTCGAGCTCCGGACCCACCGACCTCCCCCACCTGCTCCCCAAAACCTCCACCTCCCCCGCGACGGCCTAGATTCTTTGCTACTGCTTCTCCCTCTGCTGCTGCTGCTCTGCCGCCTCTAGGGTTTACAGATCTAAGCCAGCTCGCACTTCCCAGTTCTGCTTTCTCTCTCTTCACCATGTTTTGGAAGCTCACTTCTGCCGCCTCTCCTGTAACTCTCTATCTTTCCCAATCTCTTTAATTTCGAAACCTAATTTCAGCTGCTTCTTGTCGAAATTGACTGGTGTGGTGTTCTGTTTGATCAATTTGCTAATTCAGAAGTTTAGCTGGTGTGGAGCTTTTAACTGCTAATTAAATTTTTTTTTATTTGGGTTTTATTGCAAACTGGTTTAGACTGATCGGACGTAGCTGTATTAGTTTCCCAAATTGAATGGAACGTAGATTTTTAGTAAGCTGTATTTTCTCGGGTTGGATTTACTTTTTAAGAGCGGTAATTTATTAATGTGATTGAGATTAAAGTTGGGTAGCTCAATTTTGTAATTCCGGGATATGTGATTACCGCCTGGATTTGCCGGGGTTTGGATAAGTGGGGTCTTTGATTATTAAGATTGTGATTGAAGTGGGGGAGCTCAAATTTTGTAATTTTGTGATGTGTGATTATCGTCTGTTTGGTTGCTGAGAAACCTATGGAAGTAGTGGGAAATTACTACTTTTGAAGTTCATGCTTTCTGCTTAATGGGGGTTTAGATTTGGAGGCTGCACTCTTTAGCTGCATCTAGTTCCCATGTGCTGCCTTTTCTTTGTCCAGCTATAAACCATGAGTAACAGTGTTTGACTGCTGTAGTTTTAAGTAGGATTCTTTGCTTAGGACCGCAACGCTTCTATTTTTATGACCTCTGATTATTTCTTTTTTATTTTGTATTTTCTACCGTACAGGTGGAGACAGTGCTAGACAAGGAAAATTTTACATTAGAGGAGCTTCTGGATGAAGAAGAGATTATCCAAGAATGCAAAGCCTTAAACACTCGTCTCATTAATTTGTAATGTCTCATTGATGTTCTCTTTACGGCTTGTACTGCTACTGATATTATCAAAGTTCCCTCCTGTATATATATATATATATATATATATATATATATTAAGCTCAATACCAGAATTTGTTGTCTTTCCTTACAGTTTTTGGGATTTTTTGGAGGAATTATATGCAGATGAAATCTTCTATAATAGGGAACTTGATTGTGGATGAATAATTGATACCCTTGTGTAAGTTTATGTTTTCAGTTTACGGGATAGAGCCCAGGTGGAGCAATTATTGCGTTATATTGTTGAAGAACCTCCTGAGGATGCTGAAAGCAAACGAGCCTTCAAGTATTATTTCATCTTGACAAAGCATACTTTTGACAATGTTTATATATTTCTCTCCAAAATGTTTGAGATTTTTATCTTTTGAGTTTTGCTCTTGATTATTTGAGTAAATGTTTTTTCCTCATGATCTTTAGGTTCCCCTTCATTGCTTGTGAGGTTTTTACTTGTGAAATTGATGTTATCTTAAAGACTTTGGTGGATGAAGAGGAGGTATTCATGATCAAATCTTAATCTTGAATAAGGAATTTGATGTATAAAATCTTGTCTAGTTTTGACATATGCTTATTTTGTGATTGCAGCTAATGAACTTACTTTTCTCTTTCTTGGAACCAAATCGTCCTCATAGTGCCCCGTTGGCTGGGTATTTTGGCAAGGTAACTTTTGAGGATATTTACAGTTTGTCCTACTTTATCTGGTCTCAAAACGTGTTACTTGACAAATTTTGTGGGAACTTTAGGTTGTTGTATGCCTAATGATACGGAAGACAGCCCCACTTATGAACTATGTTCAAGTAAGTAATTCTGTTAGCTTATCTTTATATTTTCAAACTTCTGCAATTTGGTTTTCTTCATTGCATTAATTTGGGACCAGTTCTTTGCACTGTATTGGACCTATTGCCTCTTTGCATTGCCAGCAATAGCATCCATATCACACATTTGTCTGATTGCAATGCTTGCTCTTCTAAGCCAAGATGCCATGGTTCTGGAAACAAAGTTTTGTGGGAACTGTTTTAGCTGTGAAATATGGGTGGTATCCTGAAATCCGTCTTTTGTTTGTCTGTGTATATGTTTTTGATTTGCAATCCTTGGTGTCTACAGGCCCATCAGGATGTTTTCCGTCAGCTAGTTGATTTGATAGGAATTACGTCCATCATGGAGGTATTTAAGACTTAGAATCGAGTTCAAAGTTTTTGGTTTTTTTCATGTAAGATCCTCTTTGAAATTCAATCTGAGGTGTTCTCATGGCACAGGTTTTGGTTCGACTTGTTGGTGCGGATGACCATGTGTATCCCAATTTTATTGATGTGATGCAATGGTTAGCTGAAAGTAATCTGCTTGAAATGATCGTAGATAAGTTGAGCCCAACTGTAAGTGGAAGATTACATTCTTGTTTATCATTTGAATTTTATCTTTCCTTATCTACTTATTTATGAAACATATCCCTAGTTACTACTTAATTATGGATACAATTAGTTTCTTTAGTCATTATGGTAACAATGTCTTACTTCCTCAATTCGTGATACCTTTAGTAGAGAGTCATATATGTTCACAACATAACCTAATGGATATCTGTTTTACTTGAATGCTCATATGTCCTGTGTATGTCCACTTTTGAGGTGGATTTCGACTGTGCACTGTTTTAGTTACATAAGGGTGCTGCTCCTTAGATCCAGGAAACACAAAGAATCAAAAGTGTTGCATACTTTGTCACCTTAACTTTATGCCTTTGGCCTTTCTAGTTGGAGTTCTATATAATTTTATTGTTTTTGGTAGGATTTAATAACAAAAGAGAGACTACTGCAATTGAACTTAAAATTTTAATTGGAGAAAACACTAAATGGTAACATACATTTTTCATGAGCTTAAGAAGTTTGGAATAAATGTTAAATAACTTAGCTTTAGAGCTGCCCTGGTGCATCTTTTACATCTATCTAACATACTTCTTTTTTACTTTGGACCAGAATCCTCCTGAAGTTAATGCTAATGCAGCTGAAACACTTTCTGCTATAACTCGAAATGCTCCATCGGCCCTAGCCAACAAACTTTCTAGCCCAAGGTTTGTGATCAGAACACTTTTTTGGTTGGCTTTGAGTATTTATTACGTTTTAGTACATTTTATGTGGATTGTTTTTCAGTTTTCTTAAATACTTCTATGCAGTTTTGTTACAAGGATATTTGGTCACGCATTGGAAGATTCACATTCAAAGTCTGGTCTTGTACACTCGCTTTCTGTCTGCATCTCTTTGTTGGATCCAAAAAGATCAGCAGTTTCTTCTCCCTTGTTCCATTCTTTTCGGGGCCAACATATGTATGAGTCTCCAATCCCTGTTAATCCAGATACTGTCAGTGCAATGCTCCCAAAACTTGGTGAGTGCAAATACTAATGCCGTAATTTTGTCCAAAAATTGCAAAATTGCGTTTTTTTTAGCTGCCTTGCACATGTAATTCTGCTGGTGTTTATTTTTTTTCGGCTGATTAGTATTCTGCTGTTGTTACATCATTGTTTAGTTTTTCAGTTGCAGTTTTCAACAATAAATTTTGAATCTTCACTCTGCTATTAAATTTTTAATATAACTTTGACCTTTTGTTGCTACATGAAAGTAGAAGGGAATATCTTTGGGTAAAAAATATTGAACCTCACAGTGGCTTTGAAATATGACAAGGCTTTGGGTTATGACCAATGTATTAAAAGCGTGAGGCGTGGGCGAGGCGTCCGAGGGGAAGCCCGGCCTAGGCGTGAGGCGAAGGCCTCACGAGACCTAAATTTTTTAATATATACACCTGAGCGTACACATATATTATATTAAAAAGAAGAAGATTATTAATCAATAATCACCCTGAGCACACATATATATCATAAATATATATATGTACACACATATATATCATAAATATATATATGTACACACATATATATACATATATTGTATTATATATGTATAAAATAGAGTATGAAAAGCACAATGAGCACACATATAACAATGCACGCAGGCAGCACACACATCCATTATATAAAAAATAAAAATTAGAAAAAAGGCATAGAGATGAAAGTGCAAGGAAGAGGTATGAGGCAGTTAAAATCCTACCCAAAATTTGGGTTTGGGAGTAAAAAAAAAAAAAAAAAAAAACCCACTGAGGCGCGCCTAGGCGGCTCCGGCGAAGCCTTTCGCCCACTCCAGCAAAACTGAGACGTTAGCCTTGGCGCCCAGCCTCAAGGGTGCCCTAGGCGCGCCCCGAGGCGAATTTTTTAAAACATTGGATATGAAAAGGCTCATATCATAGGGGAAAAAAATATTGCCACGTCAGGACTGCCATTAGAATATGCCTCATTTGTACAGAACCCGAGGGTTATTAGGATTTGTTAATACAGTGATACTTTTACCATGTCATGGGTGCAGTTTTTTTCGTTATAGCTGCCTAAAAGAAAAAGAAGGGTTTCTTCATTGTGATTTTAAGATTCAAAGTGGTTGTCCAGGCGACTTGCTTGTGCTTTTGAATGTGTCATGGGATGAGAAAACATTGCCGACAACATACGGAGAGTTGAGGCCTCCACTTGGAAAGCATCGTTTAAAGGTTGGTTTTTCTTATGACCTCTACAGGAGTTGAGTAGTATCTGGCTGTTTTATGTACTAAATTGTTGACTGATTTTTAAATTCAGTTCTGTGCTGGCTGAATTATTAATCGATAAGAAATTATGTGTCAAATGAATTTTCCACCCTAATTTACAGAAAGAGAAAATTGTTAATAATTATTGGAATAATGTAACTGTCAATTTCCCAATTCTCAACTGTTTTGCAATTTATTTCAGATTGTGGAGTTCATTGCTGTTCTACTGAGATCAGGCAATGAAGAGGCAGAAAAGGAATTGGTTAGCACAGGAACCATCCAACGGGTCATTGATCTTTTCTTTGAGTAAGCTGTTGCTTCAATTTTTTATTTTGAAATAGTGTAAGTCCCGAGTATAGGTTAAAAGGGACACTTTCTTATCTTTTGTTGTAGTGAATGATGTACTTGTTACTAGATACCTAATGTGTTTATTTAATTAATGCAGGTACCCTTACAATAATTCCTTGCATCATCATGTAGATAGTATAATATCGTCATGTTTGGAAAGCAAGAGTGATGCCATTGTTAACCATCTTCTTCGAGAGTGTGATTTAATTGGAAAGTTCCTTCAAACAGATAAAAATCCCATTCTATCTGGTGATGCTAATAAGGTAGAGAAATGGATATCTTGGCTACTCTAATTGTGCACTGTTGTAGAAAAACATTAAATGCTCAATATTCTTGATTTGTTTATAATGCCTCTAGTTCCTTTGTTTGATGAGGTGTATTATAAAAGCGAGAGCATGGTTATACTTGAGTGGAGTTTTAGATTTTTGCAGTGCATGTAACCATATATCAATGACTACCTATAGTTGTTTGTTAATTTTATTTCAAGGTCTGATAATGAATTTTTCTTTATGTAGCCAACGGTATCTGCTACTGGAAAATCAGCACCACGAGTGGGAAACCTCGGACACATCACAAGAATTTCTAATAAGCTCATTCAGTTGGGAAACAGCCAAAGCCGTGTTCAGGCATGCCTTCAGGTAGGTTGCAGGTCTGAACTTTGATTTATTACAAGAAGCATACATATTTGGATCATGGCATTTTTGTCATTTGTGATTTTGATGGTGATCAAACTTAATTGTAACTTTTATTGTCGAATGACTCTCTGTGAAGCAATTCAACCATATTTCATGTCATATCTTTGCTCTAAAGTCTGCGTCTATATTATCAACTCAAATTTATTGCCCTTTACGTCTCTATATTGGTAAGATTATGATGTTATCACATTTTGGTATACTTGAGTGGGTGTTAGTGGTTTTGACATCTAGTTTTAACTTGAGTGTTTTTCCTTATAAAACTTTGCTTGGCTTGTTTTTCTAGGAAAATAGCGACTGGAATGAGTGGCAAACAACAGTTTTGCAGGAGCGCAATGCAGTTGAAAATGTTTATCGATGGGCTTGCGGGTATATTGTCGTTCCATTTATCTGCTTTGCAATGTACATTCTTCAAGTATATTAGGGACCATACTGTATACATTACCATATTTTCCAAACAACTGACACATTTGCTCGAGCATTGATTTTTAAAATATCTGTTTTTACATTTTTTGTTTCACGTTATATTTTCTTCTCACTCACTCAGTCGTAAAGAAAAAAAATACACCATGAATTCATAATGTCAACTTTTACTATTTCTCTGTTAATTTAGATGGATTCTAATGCTTGTAATTTTTGTTTGTGAATTCCATATAAATCAATTTATTTCCACAATTTCTAATAAAAAATCGCTATTTGATATGAATTTAAATATCGTCATTGATATATCCTTATTTATGAACTTAAATATGGGATTTCATATCTACTTTGTAGTCCTTGATTTTATTTTCTGTTATTCTATGATATATTCATGGTACACAAAGTGCTTATAGTTGTTGAGCTTTGTTAAAACGATCAGTGAGTTAACCCTGCTATACATCACCCTTATTTTTTTGGATCTCAACGTCAACTTCACTCTCCTTGTTACGCACAGTCGCCCTACTGCTTTGCAAGACCGGACAAGGGATAGCGACGAGGATGACATGAATGACAGAGATTATGATGTAGCAGCTCTAGCAAATAATCTAAGCCAGGCTTTTAGATACAAAATATATGGGAATGAGGATGCAGGAGAGGTATCTAGCTCGGTCCTCCCCTTTTATTATTCCTCCATTTTTCTTTTTGTTGGGCTAATGGTTTGGGTTTTCTGCATTTCAGGACCAAGGAGCTCTTGATCGAGATGATGAGGTGATAAATTTTGTTTCTTCCACTGATGTTTCTTTAGTTGATATATAGTACTTGATGGTAACTATTCTTATCGAAGCATGAGTAAGCTCTGTATAAAGGTCGGAAGTAGAAAAAAGATAACCCATGTAAGCATTTTTAATATATTTTTTTTGGTTTAATTACATTCTGAATGAGGGGGTTTGATTAATAAATGCAGGATGTCTACTTTGATGATGAATCTGCTGAAGTGGTCATATCATCCTTGCGTCTTGGTGATGACCAAGGAAGGTGAGTTTGTAACCTTCTGTTTATTTACCGTCGTTTGTATGAAGAAAAATAAACTTTTAAATTTGGGTTCAGTGGAGAAATATTGCTTCTGAAAGGGTTGCAAATTTACATAAGATTCGTTTTGGTTTATAAATTTGTCAATTTTTCATAAGCTCTTTTGTGTGTTCTTTATCATTGTTATCTTCTGAACATCATCCATGTTGATGTGTCTGCTAGTTTCTACTGTAGGTAAAAAGGTGGGCTAGAAAGGTGGGCTAGAAAATTAAGTATCCTATAAAGAATCAATTCAAGACAATATGATTGAAATGAAACAGTAACAATAATCAACAAGGCTTGATGGGCTTGATGCAATCCTCCTGTGCAACAAACTAGCAGTTAGAAGTTAGTCTATAATAAGGTGCACATTTTAGGAGACACTATATAGCGACTAGCAGCTTGACCTGTAGACCTAAAATACCAAAATATTGCAAGAAAAGCTAATAAGATATTTTATTGTATTCTCATATGTTCCATTGTTCCAAGGTGGAGTATCGCATAAGGCATCATATATGTCGTTGTAATGTTTTAAATATGTTCGACTAATTCCTTCACGAGGCTGGCAATTGATGTCTGAATTCTCTCTCTAGTTGTAATATCATATGCATAAAAATTCAAACATATCTTATACGTAACATGTATTGTTTATGGTCTTGTGATGTACAAAATACGCAACTTATTGCTCCACAAGGTTGAAAATTGGTCATAAATTTTATATCTGGTTGTAGTGCAAGAGCTTGATATTGTTGGAAGTGTCAATTGTATGAGAACTTAAAATTGGCTCAGGTGTTGTGGATTACAAGTTTCGCTGTAGAATATGTTTAATGTGGATGCTGAATAGTTTTAATCCTGAATGCAGCAGTTTATTCACAAATTCCAACTGGTTTGCATTCCAAGATGATAGAACCGGTGATGAACCTGTGGGCACATCACTGTCAGAGATGGAAGAAGTAAACTTGAACGGCACTGCAAATGGTGGTAATAGCAGTAGTGATGATGAGGTTGTGGTAGGGGAGGATGATGAGTTGGCCGGAAGTAAAGAGACTGTCAATGGCGCGTCCAGTTCCAACAGAAACCTTATGAATGGATTTAGCAACAGTGGTAACATGAGCCCAGATGGTGAGAAGACAAGTGCCTCCAGTGACTTAGGGGGTTTCTTCAGATTTGAGACATCTGATAATGATGACATGTTTGGAGACAGGCCTTTGCCTGAATGGGTGGGATGGAGTGAATCATCAGATTTGCAAGTCGGCGGCGCAAGTGTTAATCCATTTGAGGATCATGATGACGCAGTTGTCAATACTTCAACTGCCGAGGTAGTGGCACCAGATGCTGGTGCTAGTTTGCACTCAAGTGGAGAATCTACACTTCCAAATGGCTCTCCTCCATCCTCCACTGCTTCTACTGCAGGGTCAGTGGGCAGTGATGTGAGCCAGAGGTCAGCAGCTGTCCCGTCACTGTTTGAAGAGGATGTTGAATTTGTGGGTGTGGAATTGGAAGGTACTGAGAAGGCTATGGAGCAGGCTCTTAAAGAGGGCATAGTAGGGGAGGCAGGGCCATTGAAGAAAAACATTATGCCGAAGGTGCCAGAAAAAGGGAACCCTGATGACGGTGAGGCTGCAAATAAGGAGTTCAATGACACCAACTATTGGAGGGTTGATCAGGAAGTGGCTGTTTTGGAGTGAATGGTGAATGGTGGGTTTATCCTTGGTAAGGCTGTTGAATCTGAAATTGGGTCTGGCAGCCAGGGGCCTCATTTTTGGTTGGCAGCGTGTCAGCGGCTTATGCAGCAGCAGTAGTCATGTACAGTATATTTTTGTTTCGAAGGTAGGTTGTGTTATGGTTATTTTCTGTTTATTTATTGTTAACTCATTGTTTATTATTGAAAGGTTTGTTTCTCCCTGATACCGAGTATGGGAATTTCCCAGGTCCAAAATGTTTTCCGTATTTTCGTTTCTGGCTGGAATCATTCGTAATGTGGGATCTATATCATTGTGGCGTCCGGACTGATTTAAGTATAAATTGGTTAGGTATTGTTGTGGTTCTATACGTATCTACTGCAGTTTTGATGGTCACTACTGCCTTGTTTCGCTCTTGATTGAATTTTTCTTATTAGCATGCAAAGTGATTCAATTCAATGTGTTGATTGCCTTTTCGGTTTGGTTGCCATTTTACGTGAGTTATAAACTCGAAAGACGGTGTGAAATCGCTCTCATTTGGTTACTTGTTGAAGGACATCAAGGGTTGATGGTCGGCGTCCTTTTATTTTTATTGATACCGGTGAAATAACCGATATTTCATTTGAGCCAAACCATGATTCCGTTATGCAATCATGCATAAAATAAGGCGGTTAGCATT
>JAOEHR010000013.1:7891816-7902389 GCA_025448175.1 Aronia arbutifolia
CAAAAAGCACATCTTTTAAATTACCCAAACAGAATCAACATAATGAAGGGATAACTCAATAATATAATATAATAACATATATATATACACATATATATATATGTATATATGTATGTATATGTATATATGTATGTATATACAACAATGACCATATCCGCGCCAACATAGTAAAGATAGAAAAATCAAAATGAGATGATGGGATGGTGTTATCAAACCAAATAAAAAGTATGACAATCTATGACAACATGGAATTCAAAAGTTACAGTAGATGACGAAAAGACACAGAAGTCATGCAATGATTAACCATCATACTAGAGAAAAGTGCAACCAGCCAACCTTCCGAGCAGCTAGAGTTGCATCATATAGTGCTTTTTTTGATAAAGTTATATCTGCTCCAACACGATCGTTCTTTGCCAATGAGAGAACTAATGTGGAGTTTGACACTAAATTTTCACAGTACTGCTCTAGCTGGACAGTTGATATCTGTACAGGAACCCAATACTCCCTAAACCTGGGAGAGTCAGGTTCGCATCCATGAGAAATATACCTTGAAAGCCTGTATTTTAATTTAACAATAATATCACTGCAACTGCTTAGGAAGTGATCACCAGTTTGTGAATCACTTTCAGAATCAAGGAGACACAACAAACAGAGGTACTCAGCACTGCTTTCCTACAATATTTAGCCTTGCATAAGCCAGCCAGTAGAAAGCAATCTCCACCACCATGCAAAAATAGATAAAGAAAAATACTAACATAGAGCACAATAAAATACAAACCTTAATTACTCCACTGACCAGGAGAAGCCACTTACGGGTACTTAGCATCTTCATCTGCACCAACTGTGTAGTGATTGTAGGGTGGTGGCACGCATCAATTATGATAGTTTCCCATCGTATGTGTTCAAATACATTTTTATCCTGCAGAATAAAAAGACAGTTAACAACTACGTCACTATTGTCTAAGGGACTATTCATTTCAAAGAGACGTAAGCACTTTTACATTCAATACATTTTCTAATGCTAATGGATCCTACAATCAGCGAAAAAATACCTCAATAATAGACTCTGGTGAGGTAACAAGTACTTGAAAAATGCCACCAGCCTCATCAAACTCTATTGACCTAATACTTCTCCGTAAATCTTTATTTCCACTATAAACCACAACGTTCATAGATGGTGCCAAACGGGAGAACTCATCCTCCCAATAACAAAGTGTAGAAGGAGTTGAGATGATCAGAAAAGGTCGATAGGCATCAGACTGCAAAGATTGAATAAAAGCAATCACCTTCGCAATTCGTTCCTGCAAAAACACAATTTTTTAATAAGAAGTTCACAGCTTCACATAAAACATTACTAGGTCTAGATTTAGTTTAAAAACTAGATTTTTTCTCTTTAGTTCCCATTAAACACCAGCTTGCTGCTAATATATGAGCGTAAAGAAGATAGTAAATTGTTCTAAAGTCCCTAATCAAACCCTTTTCAGTTAAAAGAACAATAACATATTTCAGAGTAGGACAATTAAAATGTAATCCTGTTTACCGTAATCATATGTGAGAAAATTATGTGAAAATCCTTGTCCTTCTATACCCAACCCTTTCCTATAATTTGGAAGGTTTAGAGTACCTCCTAATGTAAAAATACTTGAACAGTTGTTCACGGTAGCTGATACAAGTGACTTGATTCAGAGAAGAACTGAAGTGTCTTCTTCTCCCATGGTGTAATGGAGGGAGTGAATGTGCTGATCATCTGTTCCTCCAATGACCAATTGCATAGTTCTTGTTGGTGAGAAACACAAGGCTTTTGGTGGGGGGAAGAAGGCAAAAGCTTTAGGAAGTTGAAGTGTGCTAACAGTGCCGTGGTGAGTTGTATGGAAAGAAACAAAAATGAGTTTTGAAAACTATAGTAGGGAGGTGGTTGAGATATGTACCAGAGTGGTTTCACCTGACTTTTGGAATATCCCCTTATCCTTAATTTTAGCATATTGGAAAGCCGTTTTAATTATTTAGAGATGTAAAATGTGCCGTGCTAGCACGAGCATGACACCAACCCAACACAACTAAAACAGGCTCGCCACAATTGTTAAAGAGTCTTAGAGAGTTATTAAACACATGTTACATCCACAGCAAAGCACGGCGAGGAATTTCACTAAACAAACAGAGATTACTAAAGAGTGTTTAAACTCTCTTCCCACAAATTATAAACCCTAAACCAAACAAGTAGAGAACCCAAAACAAAAGGAGGAGATCCTCCCAAATTGTTCTCTAACTCTTAAACTCACAAATTGACTCTCACCAAATTGCAAAACAAATGAGCCTTGAATTTGCCACACACTCATGACTCCAAACAGTGAACTCCACCCAAACCCAATGAGAGAAAACTCTCCAAACTAATGTTGAGGCACACCAAATAAACTAACTTTAAGGTCCCATTTATAGTGCATAGGACTTAGGTTACAATGAGAATCCTAATCCTAATTGGAAGTAAATCCAAATCCTAATCAAATAGGTAATAAACAAAATCTCTCCACCAAACAAGTAAGCCAACAAGAGGTCAAATCCAAACACAAATAGGACACCAAAACGAAATAGGTAACGCAAGCCTAATTTCTGCATCATCCTAATTTTGAGCAGTAAATCACAACACTTTCCACCACTGTGGTACTCTATTTTGCTTAACAGTAAATTTGTTTCTCAAGAAAGCAAACAAGTAGAACAGATCAACTGTATGTGAATATATATATGATTATCTAAATAGCTACTAAAGTAAACTAAGATTACCTTATCATCAACAACAACAGCATTCTCACCCTTGTGCCAGAGCTCGCGTAGCTTGTTAATGTTCTCTAGACATGAATTATCAAATCTGGATGAATCTCCAGCTAGTAGGTCTGATAAATTCACTGTTAAACACTTTTTACTTTCAAGTATCTGCAGATAATGCTAGCATTAGCAACAGAAGAATCGTATAGTCATAAGCATACTCATATGAACAAAATGCAGACTCAAAAAGTTCCCTTCAAGGATAATCAATTTTATAAAAGACAAAAATAATCTCTATATACTCAAATCTTAAATGACAGTGAACAGGCAGAAAACACATGAAATCAAGACAGCCCACCCTTGGAACATCGAAAAAACATAACATCCTTTAAAGCGCACACAGAGAGGACAGATCGTTATCCATTATGGTCAATCACAGAGAAGCCTTTTGTACTCGAAGAAAAATGATATAGAAGCCCTCCACCAATCTTAGAAGGAAACGAAATATCTTACACTTCAAATTTTGGAGATTCCATTAGCGGTTTCAACCATGCTTAAGACTAGGCAACCAGTAAGTTCCTTCTCACTTTCCACTTACAAATTAATTCAAAACAAATAAGATAGTTTTAGATCTCATTGGTAAACAAGTAAAACGTGGAGGAAACTGACACCTTCAACATACTAATCCAAACAGAAATGCATTTAAATAGAACTAGGTTTCATATATTTCATCATATAATTCATGCCTTTGGCACCTTATCCATTTCAGAGGACTTCTTCATCCTCTGCCGGCGCCTTTCATAATCTCTTATAAGGCCCTGACCCTCAGGTGAATCAAAGGATGCAGCATTCTCTAACTCCCAAGTAGCATCGTCATAATGAAGACCGTGCCATTTCACAAGCCATTCATACTGACAAAATAAGTTATCACCAAGATGTTCCCCAAGATAGTTTTCACGCTGCTTGGGAGACATTAATGATCTCCTTTGTAGCAGCCGATGTGGAACTGTCCACTCTTTCCTCCACCTTGTGACCTGAAGAACATTAATTAACAAAAAGAAACTGCTTAATATACGAAGAATTATTTATCTTAGAACTCCCCAACAGCAGCTGGTGTGCAGTGGTCGCTTTTGACTTAAGGTTAAGGGTAAAGAAAAATGATCTAACAAAGCTATAGAGTATGATCTGAAGAAAAAGAAATTTGGATCCATGCAAAGGCATCTCAATCCCATGAATAAATGTCAGATTCCCTTTTTTGGGGTGTGTCACATTTTCCATTGATAAACATAACAAGCATAACAGAACATGTCTACCAAAACAGCAGTTGAGGAAAAAACGGACCTGGTTATTTCGGTTGAACATTGCCACAAGGGTAGGAGCTTCAAGAAGAACTCTACTTTTTGGTACCCATTGGTTGTGAATATGAGCAAGACCTTTGTATTTAACAAAGAACTCCTCCCTCTTTTGCAATCCTACACGTCAACCAGGAAAAAAAAAAAGGACCAGATATTTGTTATTAAGAATAGTCATCATGCATATAAGCAACACAAAATAAAAACTTAAGAAAATAATCCAAAACACAGATGAAGCTAAAGTCTCATAATTTCTGCATACCATCAACATCAGATACCTCTACTTCTCTAGCAACCCAGATTGACTCTATTCCCTCTGACACCGAATATATACCAGATTCTAAATTTTTTCTAACGCACATGGGACAGTACCAAAGTCCAAGAGGAATATCATCCATAGGAGGATCTAGACAAGAAAGATGGTAGCTTGTCCTGCATCCTCGTCCATTACAGCACCTGAAATTGAATACAAATTCTAAGAACAAAAAACACATTATGGAAGCAAATGCCAATGAAGCTTAAAGAAAAAAGTTCCATATTGTGAAAGTGTTCATTCATGTGCAAGTACAACCACATACAAAGTACAACCATTCATGTGAAATTACATATGCCTCATTCTAAAAAGCGCAGCGTCAGCAAACGTGAAGGACTTTAGGCCAGCTAGTCCGGTGTCCAGCAAACATAAAGGACTTTAGGCCGGTTAGTCAGGTGTCCAGCTTTACAAAAAAAAAATTATTGTAAAAATGTTGGCCTCATGATTATGAAAACTGCTGAGTGATACAATCTCATGCGCTTAAGGCGGGCTTCAGTGAAATAGGCAGATTTTGGATGCTGTACTAGTGAAGAGGTTGAAGAAGTGGGAAAAACAAAAGTAGGGTGCGTAAAAAAGCTCCATCAGAAAGGCCTTCCGCTGCATGTTATAGAGTCATAGACCAATTGATGCAGTAACCTTAGTGGGGTGTTATTGGTCTTACTAACTTCAATTATGTGTATATTCTGTGGGTGCTACCTTTTTGGCTCTATTTGTATCTGGATGAAGGTGGATGCCTTCTCCCCGGATTCTTTGTACTTTGTAATCAGTTTTCAGATTTAATAATTATCGTTTCTCCAAAATGAACGCAAAAAATAAATTTTCCATATCATTTAATACTAAAGACACTTGCAATAATCGAATGTCACAAGAAAAGGTTACCCACAAGAGCTTCCCACCAAAAGAGCAGATGAGGCATGTATTTTGGTCGCCATTTGTTTGAAATTCTACAGAAAAGTCCTTTTGCTGCATACCATTAAGCTTTTCAGGAACATCTGTCGCACTATCAGCTATGAGTTCTCCTCTATCCGGATGCACCTTTTGAGAGAAATGAAAAGAAAAAAACCACTACAAGATCAACAACTGATATAACAAACATAAGATGAAACTAAAACCATAAGATTTTAAGCTAGGTAATGTGCACTACCTAGAAATTTGACAAGCAAAAGTATTTGGGGGATCAAAATCAAATAACCTACTAAAAGGCACTATTATTCACATCCCCCAAACATTACTAATGATCCAAGCAAAATAACATAAACAGTAAAACAGCGAACAAAAATTTATAAGTACAATCTCCACAGCATAACCGACATGATCCCATAAAATGTTCCATTTCAACCATCTGAAGACAATATCCGTAGGAAAAATAAAAATAATGACATACAAACAAATCATTAATAGGGACATAAGAAATTGTTTTATTATAACAAAATAAACTAGAAGTATTTCAGACTCAACTCCTCAAAATTTCCCCTTCAAATTTCTACAAGGTTACTGCTGTCAAAACCATCATTAACAATAACTAATTCCCTTAATACCGAAAAACAAATTCCAAGTCGGCTTCATAATTCATTGTCCTCTACTAACTTACAATGTTCGTATAACAACAAAACTAATTGCTATATCCAATATAATGTTCCTTTTGACATCGTAGCCACATTTAATTAACTATTATAATCACATCAGCTCTTCATGCAGCAAGAGATAAGAGATACCCTACAAACCATATCAAAAAAATGACACCAAACATGGAAACACCTCCCCACGAAATGAAACAAGACACATCACCAGAAAGAAGAGAGAGATTAAAGCGAACCACAGTACAACTACCATAATATAAGCACTGGAAACCAACAAAAAATGTGGCAGGCCATATAGAGTAATATGTTCCTTCTCTGAGAGAAACAAACTCAAATAAAATGGAACTGAACAATGGATTTTGAAAGCAGTAAAGAGCAAGAAGGTTGCGCCAACCTCAGTTGCTGATGTACTACATAACTCCTGATTTAATTTTGTGCTGCAAGAGTAAAACTCCAGCTTCGTTGGATCATTTTCCACCCTGAAAATATCACATGGGATACAGTCAACACTTTCAAAATCAGAAAGTTATAAGAGTACCATGATTGCCCAACATTTACAAAATCTAAGACAATAGCTAAGTATATATACTCATAAAAATATCACACACCACATAAAAATGGTTCTGTGATCAGCCTGTGTTTAAAAGTTGAGATTCCATTTCAGTTGACCCTTATAACCAGTAGCCAACAGCAATACGTTGCAAAGTACCATCAAGTGGGGATTAAGGAAACTGAAGTTACATTTAGCAGAAAAGTATAACCTCGAAACTTCAATCAGCAGTAATGTAGGAGACAGCAATAAATCAAAGGACACAAGAATCGATCTTGACAAATAAACCCAAATAAATTAAGACACCGCACTCATTCTCATGTCCAAACACCTCAGTTGCCCTTTTAGGCAGCCACAAAGAGGGGAGAAAAATAAGTGGAAAATTTTCTGTCTGCACAGCTCCTGCCTATAGCGCAAGAATCACCTAGCCCACAACAAATGTATCACCAGGTAAAAAATATATAATATATATCTATTCAAACGGAAGTCACATTCAACTCAAGTTTAACCAATGGTTCAAAGACATTCCAAAAGGGGAATGTGATTCGCCACTCCTTGCATTAGCTTTAAAGTTGATACGTACTCACGAGCCAATTCTTTACTGCAATTAATTTAGATAGAAAACTGAATTTGTTTGTGGTTGGTTTCCATCTGTAATTTGGCCAGTATAACATGATAGAATTTTCTATACTGCAGGTCTGAACTTTTGGCTTGAAAAGGACTTTAGTTCCTTTACAGATTTCGACAAGAGTTTACAAGCAACACTTATGCAGACAATGACCAACACAACAGTGTCCAAAATACTCCAGATCTCTGCTTATATTATTGTCCTGACTCTCACCAAGTCTCTTTCTTAGTACCTTTTTTCTTAGCTTTCTCGGAAGAGGATCAACTAATGCTTCAAACCCATTATTATCATCACAGCAGCTAAAAGTATTGCCACACTTGTGGGTTTACTCCGCTTTACCAATTATTGTTATCTAACCTGTCTTCCATCCAATTTTAGAAGTAAACAAACAATAGGAAGGAACCCAGAGAGATACAAACAATAGGAGGAGCTTGCTTTCAATGCTTTTATATTCTGAAAAGAGACTTTTTACAAGCAGGGGACAAGGAGTCCACTTCCATACTAAAGTCAAAATAACACATTTTACATCGTTTGTCAGAGCTTTTGGTCTCCTTTATCTTTTTTCTTTTCTTCAATAAACAAATTTTTTTAAAACAAACCCAGAAACAAAGATTGCAAAAAGAAGACCCGATTCTCTGATCTTAGACCATGAACGGAACAACTTGAGAGGGATTCAATATCACCCAAAATCTCGCAAAGGGAGGAAACAAACCATAAACTTTAACCAGTTTTGTAGCAAATACTGAAGGCAAAAAACAGTGTAGCAAGAGATATTCTCTCTATAAAATGTGTGCTATCTCTCTCTTAAATCTTTCTTAAGAATCTCATATTCCTGCAATATGTCTGGGAAATTAGGGATGCAAGGCCTTTGAAAGAGAGGAATGGTGAAGTCTGATGAGCTCAAGTGTTAATGAGCTCTTTTTGTCAAAATATTGGGACTTTTACTCAAACTCCACTTTATTATGTAAGTTATAAATTCAACAGTTACCAAACAATATTTTAACACTTTTAGTTGTTGTAGTCGTTTCATGATTACACTTTACCTGTTGGTTGACTCCTTTCTAGAGGAGGATATGTGCAACCATATCTAAACTTGAAGTAGCTGGGTTGTAAATTCCAGAAATACGGATTCTAAAGTGGAAAGATGGTAAGTATAACAAACGTGAAAGTGTGTTTTCATACTCTGGGCCTCCAAGTAAATCAGTGGACAGACTAAATTAATTCAATGGCCAGTAGATATAATTTCTTTTGGAAACCATCACCAACGGATAAGAAGAAAATACGATTATTTTGTGCAAAGGGATACCTTTGTCGTTTCAAACATGCACCGCAAGTTCCAACAGTAGCATTCGTTGTGGACCCAGATGGCAATGAGGAGACGGCATCAGCAATCAAGGTGCAGACATCTTTACTTCCATTAGCTGCAGAAGAATCAGAACCCTCATCCTCCATGTTCCTTTTTCTCTTTGAGAGTGTAACACAATGACCCGTTTTCGAGCTCATGTGGAGATCATCTATACTTCCATTGACTGTAGGACCTATCAACTCTGGCATCTTCAATTGTTCCTCAACAGGGCAATACACATGTACCCTTGCAGGTGCATCACTGATCTCTTTCGTCATGGCATTATAGGACGATGCCAGTGGTTGTTGACCACAAATTTCTAAGCCATCGCCATTTCCAAACTCAGAAGCTTCCTCCATGCAGCTAGGCCTTGGGCTTGAGTGGGACAAGTCCCCTCCCTGATTATCTTCCACTGTTTTTTTTGGAAATTTATTTATAGTGGAATCAGATTCCATTGCTTCAACGCCTTTACCAAGCCCATCAACCGTGCCTCCACAATCGTTGCCACCTCCCTCAAAAACTTTATTCTGCCTGCTCTGCTCCTCGCTATGACCTAATATTCAAGAAGAAAAGAATGAGCGAAAAATGTATTGAATAATCAATACTACTGTTTAAAAAAACAAACAACAACAGAAAAAAAAAAAAACATGAACAATAAATTAATCACTCTTGGGAGAAAAGCCAATACTCAGTTACCTTGTGCTCTAAGCTTCTTTCTTTGTTTCATGAAAAGTGCCTTATAAGCTTGAGCATTTCTTATCTCGTTCTTCACACGGCCAGATCCTACACTTTTGCTAACTTCTCGAGTTGCCTCTGTCAATTCTTTTACACCCTTCTCTTTTTGTTCCCTTTTCCACTTCATCAATGATGAACCTGAGCTTTTCTCAGATTTTTTAGACCCAGAAGAATTTGATGAGTGATTCTTGACTCTATCAGAAATCCTCAGTGGAGTTGGAGTCAACTTCTTCTCAAATCTCTCGGATTTCCTCTTGAGTGGAGGAGTTTCAGAAATTTTTTTATCAAGTCTTTCAGACTTCCTAGTAATAGAAAGGCTCAAAGTTATGTTTTTCTTCAACGATGTTTCTCTTGCAGACCTCCTTAATCCAGATGTATCCGATGCTCCAGAACCTGAAGTACTTGATCCTTTACTACTGATTTGCCTCCCCTTTGACTTACCATCCTCATCATCCTTCATTTTCCGACTAGATCGTGTATCATGTGCCATAAGTATAACTGTATATCAATGGAAGAATGTCCAGATATTTTAGAGTTAGGACATCTGTAAAGCACAATAGCGTGACATCAAACAGGAATATCTAATATCTAAACCATCAAGCAGTATTTTAGGTTAGAGTATATTAATACTTACTGAACATATAAACACCACTAGAAGTTCCTCTTTATTGGTGAGAAACACAATTTAATAAAAAAAAAGTGAGAGACTAATCGACGGATAGTAAACCAAAAGAAAACAACAGATACTTTGAACCTCATTGGATAACCTTAGACGAACTGACACATGTCCTAACAAAGTATTCCTTGAACCCTGAATATTTGGAAAAGCACGATTGAATGTCGGAGACTTCTAAAATGCTGATAAAATCTGTACCATAACTGCAAAACTGTGAGCACTTCATCTCTTCTTCCATCTCCTCTCATAAACCCTAAATGGCCTAACCAGCGATATCATCAAACCAGCCTCCCCACCAGTTTCTATATCAACCACTCAGTGTACTATTGCAATTACCTAACAGGCAATGATGGTATTCTCTCTGCGGCAATGTCAATCAGTTCAGATTCCAGAGGAGAAGGTACAGCACTTTGCCATTCCCTTAAGCTAGGCAATACATAAAGCTATCAATGCGCCTTGACCCGAAATAGAAAGCACTCCAGAAAGGCTGATCACAGCTGCTAAAGCAAAAGCACGCATGCCACTATGCCAGTCCCTTAAGCTAGGCAATACATAAAGCTGACAATGCACCTTGAACCGAAATAAAAACACTTCAAAAAGGATGATCACAGCTACTTAAGCAAAAGCACGCATT
>JAOEHR010000013.1:7950543-7963087 GCA_025448175.1 Aronia arbutifolia
AAAAAAAAAACACACCAAATAAATGCGCTGGGTGCCAGCGCATTTTTTTAGGGGTGGAGATGCCTTGGTCTGTTACTGTTCACTGGGGTCTGTTACTGTTCATTTGAGTGGATAAATGCGCTGGGTGCTGGCGCAAAGTCCTTAGGGGTGGACTTGCTCTTATGTCCATAATCTCTCAATCTTTCTGGATTTGTCATTTATTTCATCAATATTTGCTCCCCAATTATTTTGTAATTCCCCAAGTTGGCCAAGAAGTTCATCAATCTGTCGTCCCCTCAATTTAAACTTGTTACAGCTCCATTTGATAAGTTGAGAGCGACAATCATTAATTTTCTTCTGCCACCTAGCCGGAGCATACCCCTCGCACTAATATTCCCAGCATCTTCTCACCAACTTTTTGCACTCTTCCTCCTTTGCCCAAACAGCTTCAAAACGAAACATTTTTCGACCACTTCTAATCCCCGATTCAATTTGGATAATAACTGGGCAGTGATCTGACCCCAAAACCATCCCGTGACTAACCGTGGTGTTCGGCCATAAGTCATGTCATTGCCTGTTAAACAGCCCCCTATCAAGTTGCTCTTTCACCAGCGCCTTATTTCTAGTGCTTCTCCACATAAAGGCTAGACCGTTGAAGTCCAAGTTCATCAATGTCATGGAGTTCATGAACTCCTCCAAATATCTAGGCCGATTATATAGCATTTGAATCCCACCCGACTTCTCAGAATCCCAAATGAATTCATTAAAGTCCCTTCTGCATAGCCACATGATATTTGAGGGGGGGGGTGAAAAGAGAGTTCATCCATTCCAAAAAATCAGCCTTTTTCTCCTCGATACGATGTCCCATAAACCCCAGTAACCCGTGCCCAAAACTGCTCATCAACCTCATGCATTCACACATCAATAATATTCTTTGAAGAAAAGATAACTTCCACTTCCATCGAATCATCCCACCACAAACCTTAGCCCACCAGCCTTCCCAATTAGGGGCATATTATAACCACTTGAAAACCCTATACGCCTCCTCACTCCATCAATTCTATAATCCTTCATCTTTGTCTCGGATAGAAAGATCATAGAGGGCCTCTGTTTTCTAATTTGCCCATGTAGGGCCCGAACTACCGTGTCCGACCCAAGACCAAGATAGTTCCAAAAGAGATGTATCATGGAGAGCATGAGGCTGTTGTAGGCCAACCACCACCACTCAGAGCTGAATTGCCCGTTCTTCTAGCCAGGATCGCTCTCTTCTCTGGTTTAGAGGCCTCCTCCATGTACTCTCACATATCCTGATACTTAATTAGGACTTCTTGTAGTTTCTCCTCAGCATAAATAGCTTTTTTCATCATCAAGCACCTTTCCTTGATACTCATTCCTCTCAACTTCTCTGCCGTTTTTCCTTTTATTTCCTCCATGCTTTTGATACCATTGACCTTCTTTTGCAGAGATAACACCATTTCCAGATGCTAGAGGTTCATTCCCATTTTCATATGGCTGGCCTCAGTCTATTGGTTGTTGGGATCCGACAGTTCCCTCATACGGGTCTTAACTGTGTTAAGTCCCAGATCATCTCTACTCGGTAGGAAATAATTCTCCTTATTGATCTCTTGAATTGTGGCCGTTTACTTGTTCCCCTATTGATGGTGCAGAGCCATGATAGGCGGTTATGGGTAACACACATACCTGTAACCCAAAAAGGTATGACTTTTTTTATAAGGCATAATTCATTGATGTGTGAGGCTCTCCATCCCAGCCATCGTTCGTAGGTGTCTATGCCATCTCTTCCTCCCTTAGTTTGGTTGAAATGTCATATCACCATGGTCAGGGTCTACTGTGTTGTTGCTATTTTCCCCATGCTCTTCCGACCCTGAAACACTCACACTTCTCTAAGAGGTTGGCTTTGAGCCGATTCTCACTACACCTGCAAGTCTCATTTCCCTCACCCTTAATATCAGAGGTCTTATAGTCTCCATCACGTCCTCAATTAGAGCCATTTTGGTCAACTCTCCAAAGCCAGCCGCACCTCCCTTGTTTGGCTCAAACGAGCAATCATTATTTGCATGGCCTATCATTCCGCATCGATAGTAGAAATCTTGTACGCGTTCATAGCGAAACTCTACCCAAGTATCTTTATTGTTTTCCCTTCGCAACCAACAACCATTTATTAGAGGATTTGTGGTGCTGATATTAAGTTTTACTTAGAGAAATCCTTGAGCTTTGGTCGGGTCTTCCAGCTCAATAAACTCACTAGTATTCTTCGTAAGGCATTGGACATTTGCTTCTAAGGAGAGGCATAAGAGGACCCTTCTGATTTGAACCCAAAACGGGACCACCTTCATCTTAAATTCCTCCAAGGTGAGTTCCGAATGCCATCTCTTAACAGACAAGTTCTGCTTCACCACTGCCCATAGTACCTGGACAAAATCTTTGTTGCCATGCTTTCATCTTGGACAGTAATGATAAATGTGTTCTCCTTGATCCACTTGACTTCTACCTCTCCAAATTCTTTCCAAGAGGATCGAAGAATGATCTTGACTCCCCACTTGTTCAGATACATGTTCACCAGAGCTGTGCCCACCAATTTTACTCCTTATTCTATAGACGATAGGTTCATTGATTGTTCAAGGTGGACCACCAACTCATCCATTTCTTGGTGTGCCATTTGTCTCCTGGCGTGCCGTGTAGATTGATATGTTTGCACATATGTGTATGATATATAGATAGTAGAAGCCCTTCCCAGGATTGAAGTTGGGTAAATGGTCTTCTTTTTTCTCCCGGATCTGTTCAGTTGTGCGTGTTGTATGTATGCCAGCATCACAACAAAAGCTGTTGGTTGAAGGTACATGTATCTGGTGGAAATTAAATTCCTAGAGCTTTTAATTGTTGATCTGCAGGTAGTTGCATCTACTTTTCCCATATTTATTGCCGGAGTTTCTTGGGGACACTTATTCCCCTTCTTTTTGCCAGTTCTTGCATATCTACAACTCTCCATTACATCACTTTCCAACAACTGAGGTAGCTACCAGAGTTAAAACCCCACCTACCCCGAGGATCCGGCTTACTCGATTCAGATCTGAGAGTTATATCTGATGGGTAGGGATTTATGGTGGGTGGTAGGAAGAAATTCAACCGGGTGGAGTAAAGTATAGGTTGAGGGGGAGTAATGAGACCTGCATACACAAGGTCGGGTCAAATCCGTCAAATCTGAGGGGTTGAAAGAAGATTGATTGCGGGTAGGACGGATTTAGCTCTGAAGGAAGATGGGAATCCATGTGTTTAGAGGAGTTGAGCACTCGCCACCCACGAATTCACATGAATGAGAAGGAGACACGCACTCTGGCAGACTTTCACGATAGAGAGAAGGCTCTCACGGTGGAGAGAAATTGCTGACCTGCGGTTCCTTTATATTGGATTTCGTTTTGCACATAAGTGTAGTTTTGTAAACTCTCTAAGAATAAATCTCCATTTAATTTCAGAGAAAGTATACCCAATTGTGCAAAACATTAAACCCTAAATCTCATAATGTTTAGCTTAAACGAAGTAATCACATCCTCTATAAATACATGGAACTCAGCCATACAACCCAAAACAAAACAAAAAAAAAAAAAAACAAACAAACAAAAATGCTTCAAAACTCACTTCCGACATTTTCTCAGCAACCAAACAAAACACAGCAAGTGGTCTTTTACCATAGTGGTGAAAAATTGTTGAGCCCTTACCTAACGGCATGGGCTAAAACCCCATCGGTGGTTAATTTAACAAAATCAATTTTTAACATTTCGTATTTGGCGCAATTGGTTTTCCCCTCTAACATTTCCTCTCCAAAACCTTAGATCTCAAAGCCTCACAGCCGTCAGTTCCTTGCTTCGGCTTAGGGCTAACGGCAGCCCGCTAAACATCCTAATAGTCCCTCATCCAGTCTCTCACTTCATCTTCATCGCTCAGCCCCATTGTGTTGCCCACCTCCCTTCTTCAGTCCCTCACTGTTTCCCTCCCCTGTTTTAGGCATTTGACTGTTCACCACTCGTTTTCCTTGGTGCTACCTTGCGTTCCCTCTCATTCCTCCCAATTTTTGCAGATAACCCTCTAATTTGTTGGAGTTTTCTTTCCAAACCCAGTTAGGGCCTTCGATTTTGGCCTTGTTTCGTACTTGTGGGAAAGATTTACGGTTGTGGTGGGTTAGATCCACTTCATATCACTCGTTCTCCATGGTGGTTGTGCGCTCCGTGGCTTACTTGCGGCTAAGCAGCCTCTTTTTGGCCACATCTGTGATGTCTTTTCGATGGAGGCAGCATATCTGTCTTGATGTGGGGTTGCCCCCGCTATGTTGACGAGATGTTTTGTGGTTCCATTCTCGGATTAGCTAATTTTCTTGTCTTGTGTTTTTGTGGCCCTGTTGTGGCTATTTGTTGTGGCCTCGCTTGTTCGAGCGATGACGTTTGTGTTGGCATTCAGTACCGATCTAACGTTTCTATCGTCTTTGCATTAGATTTGTATTGTTGTCTCTTCGTGTTTGTGGTAATTGTTGGTGGTACCATGTAGAGGTTATTCTATTGATTTAGTTTGTGCAAATTTCTCTCCAGATCAAGATTGGTCACTAGAGATTATGTACCTAATTTGGCACTCTCTTGTATTGTTCGGATCTCTTGTATTGTTCGATTTTCTTGTATTTTCTGGTTTCTATCAAATGAAATCACTCTATCGTTGCTGTTCAAAAAAAAAAAAACAAACAAACAAAACAAAACAAAACACAGGAAACAAAAATTACAGAAAATGATCATTGGGAGCTAAATTAATAGAAATTGAAAAGAGGAAGAGGAAGAGGATTATAGATCATGGTTATTACCAAATTTGGCTAAATTCGAGCCTACTCACAACAATACCAATTTGTGCAACCTCAACTCACCATTACCAAGAGAAGTCTTAGACATGCAACACAAAAATGAATTAATTATCCAAATTTTTGAAATTGGGGATAATTCGAATATGGACCAAAACAAGAATATCTTTACCTTCGTGTTAGCAAATGTTACACGTTTTGCGTAGCAGAGTATGCAAAATTCAATGTCCTTTAAGGGTAGGGAAATTCAATGACCTCCCTCTAGTGCTAGAGTTAAACAATTAGGGTGCGTTTTTTGCACTGTACTATCTCGGACTGGACTGACTTAATGAAACTTCTGATGCAATGTTGGATTAAAAAACATGATAATTAACAAATTGTAATATTATATTATTTCATCTATATCTATTAAAATTTTGTCATTAATTCTCTCTTTTTCTTTCTTTTCCTAAAATTCTCTTCCTTTCTCGAAGGCCAATTCACCACCACTGCAGACTTGCAGAGATCAAATGAAAAACCAACTCACAATTCCACAATTGCATATCAAATCAAAAGCCAATTCCATAAATCAAAAACCTATTTCAAATTCAAAACCTAGTTCAGAATCAAAACCCAAATCACATCAGCAACCCAAGCCGCTGCCCCTGACAGAGAACACGCATCGGGACCCCAAGCTGCTGTCGTCCCAATCCAAGGCATGCAACAAGTAGTTTTGGTTTCTGAGATGATGGGGAGACGATTAGGGATGGGCAATGGTTTTGATCGGCGGGTAACCACGGTTATTTGCCTATGACCGTTTATGCTCATACCCGCATAACCGTTTACCAGTTAAATAATTGCCTAAATGATTATGCCCATATCCATAATCGTTTATAAACGGTTAATCATACCTATAATTGCGTACTCATTTAACCGTAACCGTATATCCATTTACCCGTTTAAACATTTTTAAATCCGTTTACCCTTTTTCACCCATTTACATATTTTATTGAACCGTAACCGTATACAACTCCAATAATTGAAATAATAATTTATGAACGATATTTTTAACTGTTATCAATCAAAACACATCAATAATGATTAGAGTAATGACGATATATGCAACAAACAACGATAATAATAACAAATAATGATATATGCAACAAACATTTTATTGAACACTTTCTTGCCTGGCCTTTTTTTTGTTTTCTCCTTCAACACCAATTTCAAAACAATTGCTTGGCTAAGATATACTTTTATAGCAATCAGCAGCACCAGAACATGCAATTCCAGTTCATGCACAAAAATGCAAAATATTCAACTTGAAAGTCTACATAAAAGATGTAAACTCAACCAAGAAAAAGTAGAACTTGACTACATAAATACATGTAAAACATGTCGAAAAGATGACAATACTATCAATAGAAAGAAAACTATCAGTATAAACGGTTACCCGTTTATAACTATGATTAATACCTATAACTGTCCATTTACATTTTACGGGTAAATGATTATACTGTAACGACCCGTTCCCAATTTTACGGTTTATATAATTTTAATAAGTGAATTTACGAAAATGCCCTTCGAGGCAAAGTGTTGACTACCGTGTTGTGTCACGTAAGGTTTGTTTTCTTGGCTATTCTTGTAGTACTCATCGCTACGGAAGCACGGGCGTAAACGGAACGCAATTTGGAGTTATAACAAATAAGTTATTAACGAACGAAGTTAGGGACTAAATGGTCAATTAATCATTTCTAGAAGGCTCCAGATGTTGGAGCAAAATCTGATTGAGCCACGTGTGTGGCCCAGATTAAAGGAAAGAAAGATGGGCAGTAGAGATGGATGATAAGGGAGAGAAAAAGGAGGGAAGTCGGCCAATGAGGGAGAGAGAAGGAAAGGAAGTGACTAACCAGAAACGGAAAAAGGGAGGAAAATGAGGGAAGATGAGAAGAACGGGGAAATCAGGTTCTCCTTGACCCGCGCCATGCAACCCGTTTTCTTCATATTTTTCGATGGTTTTCCATCGGATTTCCAGCAAATTGGACTGATTTATCAAGCCCAATCATCATCCCGCTGCTTCCCCTTCCATTTATACCCACAATTAGGAAGAAATTGGTGGTATTTTTGGGGCAAAACGGACGGTGGTCCATGTGAGTGAATGGCGGCGATCCTCAAATCGTGAAGTTAACTCTACAAATTATCACCACCATTAGGCTTTCCTCAACCCCAAGAACAAAGCCCAAGCAATGTTTGAGGCGTTGGAGTGAGTTTGGAGGTTGAATCAAACATACCCAAATCTAGGGTTCCGACGGATTTTCGTAAAATTGGGGCTTTTCCCGGCCAAATTGGCCTTAGTCACAAGTATGAAAGTTGCTCCACTCACCGAGATCTTCATTTTTGTGAAGTTTGATAATTTTTAGAAATAGTTGAATTTTCCAGCGAGTCGGGGCGGCCAACCACAACCGGCGGCGGCGCGTAGCCAGTGAGCCGCCGATGCTATTTTACGCTAAATCGATATATTGATCTTAGATTTGATATCCGTATATGTGATTTGATTATTAGGAACCTAGTTTCATTTTGGCGCATCACTTGATTATTATTTGAAGTGATGATCCGATCGTTGGATCGATACCAAACTTTAATAGGTTATAGTACGTAATATTTGAGGACATTAGGAACTTACAGATCGGGAATCCGACGTACGGATCTTTCCGAATTGGATTTGTAAGTTCATAAAATAAAATGTTAACCGCCACTTGAATTTGCAATTGGCGGAGATCCAACCATTGGATCGTAATGAGATTTTAGTATGATGTTTTAGAAGCATAATGTGGATCTTTGGAAGTTACTGATTGGAAATCTGAGATGCGGGTCCTCTGGATCAAGTTACGTAGGGTTGTGGACCCTACCGTCGATCTTTGACCGACGGTTGACTTTTTGTCAATGGGTCTCAAATCATTCTAGAACGTCCTTGAGGATGTGTTTTATGTAAGTTATGTGTTCTATTGATAAGGATTATGAGACGTGATGTGATAATTGTTCTAGACGCCGATCGTTTGTGACACCTCGATGTTTGTGCTAAGGAGTTGTAGCGCGAACTCCAGATGAGTGGGTCTATTTCCTTTTTATAGTATATATATGCTTTACGGTTTCCAAAAACATTTTTATATGAACTATACTTTGAATGTCATGTCGTGAATGAATTATATTTTTAGTATTTCATTACTATTGTTATGCATTATATGGAATGATGTTGCGGAGGCTCAGTTAAGCTTCAGGTGAGTTAGTATGTGAATGATTGGTTACATTACATTGTTATGCATATATGCATTTAGAGCTCATTATCCTGCACCCCAGTGTTAGTGCTCCTGCCTGAGGCCAGGGCATAGGCTTCACGTGATCGTTCACCTCCCGCACCGCACGCTCACCTTTGATTCAAGTCTTGTGCTAGCCTGTCGTACATACCACAATAGGTGGTTCCGACTCGTAGGTGACCCACGATTCATTGCACAGCCTTCACGTGATCATAGCACTTGAGCGTACTTATTTACACCTAGCCTGTCGTACAAACCACATTACATGGTTCTGACTCGTGAGCAGGAATAAGTTGATGAGCTATAGGTTTAGCCGTACAGGTCACGTTAGGTGACTCCAGCTGGCATATTATTTTACCTTGATTTTGACACCTGGCTTACATATTTCAGTGTTGAAACGTTATGACATGGCATACTTGGTTTTTACTGTCTTTGTTTTACATATATACGTAGTATTATTTTCTGGAAACTATAAGGGTTTTACAACGAGGGGTTATAACATTTTCAAGAGGTTTTTATTAAAACTTTATTTTCAGGCCCACTCACCCTTGTTTTTCGCCCCTCCAGGTTTTAGCTGCTGAAAGTTCGTATCGATGAGGATTCTTGGCGAATCTCAGTATAGGTGGCTAGTTCTGAAGGTATGATCCTTACCCACACTACTATACTTTACTTAGGCTCTGACATCGCGTGTGAAATAGGTTCATTCCCGCTCACAGCGCACTCTTGTCTTTAGGCACTTTTAGGTTTAAATTTATTCACATTTTCCACATCACTATACTTTATGGCTTCGTCACCTTCCAGGTGTCGGCCAACACAGCTCGATTCGGAGTCCTAGTGGACATTCCGGGTCGGGGTGTGTCACATACTCATAATCATTTAATTATTTAAACAGTTGAAATTAAATGGTTGGGTAACCGCGGTTACCCATAACCGATATGTATTTGCCCATCCCTAGAGACAATAGGTGGTGACGGCGAGGTCCGGTTGGCTGGCATTTGGCCAGAAACAACTCGCCGGACTTCGGCATTGAACCCCGAACTGGGTAGAGCCGCGCAGAGGAGAGCGAGGGAAGGAGAGCGGGAGAAGAAAAAAACGAAGAGAGCGAAGGAATGGAAAATGATAAAATATATAGAAGCAGGATTAAAGTGGGAATAACAGAAATTAAGCATGGAAAAAATTGGAATTACACTGTGCTTAGGTGAATTGTCAGATTCCATTAGGTCACTGCTCACATCACGTATTTACATATTGTCTGAATAAACTTATTTTAAACATTTTAGATGCATTATCGTTTTCTGGTGACGCTGACAACTTGTTCCTTTCACTCGTTTGATACTTAATTCCAAATGTTTCCTGGACCAATTGTTCTACTATAAGGTTTTCAGCTTCACATGTTCTTTCTGATGTCGAGAATATATGAATGCCACCAATGTGAAGTCTTATGTAAGACTTATATATGATTTTGATGGTTCCAATACGCATGAGACTCTTGGTAGATTCTAATACATGCACGAGAGCCTTGGTTACTACATCAGCATGTTATTCACATGATCGATCCAATTGACACTTGTTTTCACATTACTAAATATGAGTTGTTCATGTGTTAAACTAAAGTGTGGACATGTGTGACTAATTTGTTGTTGATGAGTAGTTCATAGAAGCTATTGCAGGATTGGTTGCGAATTAAAGATGTTGATATTGAATATAAATCTGTAGAGCCCTTTATTCAATGAATTGAATATCGTACATGAAATAATAATATATGTATGAAAAAAATTAATCTAACATGGTCCAAGCTCCCAACTAAAAAAAGAGGGAAAACCCGTTATTTAGAGAATAAATGGGAAATGGTGTACAAAATAAACATACATATAGAGTAATCCTAGTGATCACAACTCCTTTATTTAGACTAGACCCTGCATATCTCCTCCTCCTCCTCCTCCTCCTCCTCCAGGTTTCAAGACCTTCTGTAAGTGAAAGGTGGTGATACTTTAGAGCTATATAATTCTAGCTAGATTCAATTCTTTTCCTCTACTGTTGGTCTATAAAGTTGCACTATCCGCCTGTTTCTGGGTTGTACTGGTCTTGCATTAGTGTCTGAGTCCTGCAAGATTTTCAACACCAGTACATCTAATCAAAATAACATCCAATTTTCAATGTTTATGCATACATTTTTTTTTACATGAAATTTTGAAATAGTTTCATGATTGAACTTACATCATGAACAGCTACGCGGAGTGATTTCACTTGTTCTTCTGAGACAGTGCTCACCTGATGAGTTAAAACTTAAGTGAGATTTAGAAAGAACAGAAACTTTGTAGACACCAGAACATATTATCAAATTTTAGGGTTTATGAAATAGGAGAAAAGAACCTCTCGAGCAATGGTCCAGATAACATTTTGTGTGCATGGAGGAGTTGTAAGTGAGCCAATATATCTGTAATAGTTTCTGCTGCTTGTTTTCATTTGCCTTGGATCAATCATACCAACCACTTCTTCCTCTTCAGTGGTATCGGAGACGTCTGCTAAATAATCCATGATCTAACACAAAAAGGAATAATAAGTACAGCAAGCATAAAAGAGAAGAATGAAAGTATATAATTTCGACCACATTTACCGACCATATCTCTCACATAGGAGGATCCATGTGAGACCCTAATCATGCAATTGAGTTATATTTATGCGAGAGATGTTGTTGGAAATGTAGTCACTATAAAGTAGGGTCACTCTAAGTGAGGGTTTTAAATATTTTACCGATGACAAAAATGGATCAGGAGCTCCAATCCTATAAAGAATTCCAGTCACAGCAATATTTCCAGTTGCGCTTTCATGAACCAAATGCACCTCTAAATCAAACCTCTTGCCATTGATGGTGTGTTCTGAAGACGAGTGCCAGTGGCATTGTTTCAGTTTATACAAAGTTCCGTTTAATAGTATAAATCCTGGATCAGCTTCCCATTTCAACTGCATTGACAAATCATCAAACAAGCGATTAATATTCGTAAGAATACTTTTTCCTCATAGACTTAATGGAAAATTAAACCACAACAACCCCAACTTTACGTGCACCTTTCTTGGTATTTTAAAGTGTAAGATAATACTAATTGTGTTAGGAGAATTTTTCAAATTTGATCTCTAGTTTTTTGTCTTTATCTTACCATCATATCATGGCCCCTATTCTTAAGAGTGGCATTGCAAGGCCTGTAGTTACTCTTAAGTATCCCCAAATTTGACACTAGTTCGACTCTGTCATCTAACAGATCGATCGGAGACTGCATCGATCCCTTGCTGCACATGCTCCATTCTTGGCGTATCTCTCCCCATCGAGCCGGTCCCTTCTCACTGTCTTCCTCATAATTAAACTCCCTCTGATCTTCTGCATCACCAAGAATATTAACAAAAATGAGAAGTAATTTACAAAATCCCATAACGGCACTACCAATGGCCGGAATCATGACTAAAATTGTAGGAGGGACCATATGACATTATCTAATAAGGATAAGAGTGCGTAACATTGATGAGCATGGACTACCTTAAACAGAAAATTTACAAGGAAATCGAAAATTCAATTGGAGCCATTGTCATTCTTAACCATGTGTAATATGCATTTTGATATATATAAAACTAGAAAAACTGTTTAAAAATGGCTGAAAGCAATATCCTATTTTAATTTAGAAAATGCATTACTTTAACTACCCAAATTAAAGGAAGTTAAATGAAACTCTTAAGAGAAATATTCTCTACTTCGATTCTAATAGTTGAAATATTGAGCATATATAATAAAGATATTACAAATAATTTATACCAACTTCTTCAGATGTTGCATGGCGAGAATTCAGCAATACCAAGGCAATAAGGAAACTGCAAAATAATATTGGGGTGGGAAACTTCTCCATTTTTAGCTTCGAGCTGCACTTGGAGCCTATGGGGAATAGGAACAGTTGCTTCCATATTTATACGCATCAGCCTGTAGTATGAATACAGAAAAACAATGAAGTCTTCCGCAATCAAGACTTTCAAATAAAATTTCTTCTGTGGCTACAAAATTTCTCAGGTAACAGTTTCAATGGAATCAGCTAGAAGGCATTCATGGGATTTGCCAGTCAATAGAGAATTTCTGATTAACTACATCAAAGTAGAATTTAGAAGAAGACCCGAAAAAATGGTGGCGTTTTTCGTCCTTCATGTCGAAAATTTTATACAAAGTAGACTCCCATCTGATACACGTCGTTGCTGACGATTATTTGATACAATTATTAGAGTGTAGATATATATGTTGAGTGCTGGGTGGATCTATGTGTCATGCAAAAATGGTACTCTTATCATATATTTGTACCATTATTTATAGAGAAAATTGTAGCTATGGTCCCTTAACTTTAACTCAATTGGAGCAATGGTCCCTCAACTAAAAATC
>JAOEHR010000013.1:7978625-7991397 GCA_025448175.1 Aronia arbutifolia
CATCCTCAACATTTTCACATCGTTTCGAACGTTGATAAGAACTGCTTTGCCCCCTTTCCGATTGGTGAACTTGTGGATGAGACTTATGCTTCTTGTGCAGTTTCTTTGGAGTGACATGAGTCTATCCTTCAACTTCACTTGACTTGACTGTCATGGTTTTGGAGCATGCCCCCAGTGGTTGAGTTGAAGATTTTGAGTTGAAAGAGCTAGAAGTGACGGTGGTATAGTTTAACTTCACCACATCATCAAGATCTAGCTTAATGATTCCTTTCTGAGCCAGCTTTATGATGAGGTCTTTCAGCACGAAGCACTTTTCCGTCGGATGACTGATGAAATGGTGGAAGTTATAGTACCTTAGAATATCAGTGCGATTTATCTCTTTTGGCCGTCTGCACTCAGGCAAACTGATCACCTTCTTTTCCAGCAAGTATTCTAACATGGCAGCCACGTCTGAATCCGGAAAAGGGTACGTCTTTTGCTCCAGCTCTCTCAAGGTGTTTTTGTACCTGTCTTGGGCGCCAAAAGGCTCACATCTCTTCATCTCATTTGCTTTGTTCATTTAGGAGATTTTGACGGGGGTAGAGGAGTTCTTGATAGGGGGTAGTGTTGATGGTAAAAGTTTCCTTGGCAGGCTCTTTCCCAGTCTTATCTCCCTTTGTGCTGACCACCTTGAAGTCGGTGATCGGCTCATTCTTCCCATGATGGGCGATGCTCAACTCCATGTCGTGGGCGCGGGTGGTTAACTCTTCAAAAGTCTATGGTTTGATGCCTTGAATGATGTAGTGTAACCCCCATTGCATGCCTTGGACACACATCTTGATTAAGGATATCTCTGAGAGCCTGTCCTTGCAGTCGAGGCTTAGAGTGCGCCATCGGCTGATGTAGTCCACGACTGGCTCGTCCCTCCATTGATTCGTGCTTGTAAGCTCCAGCATGCTTATAGTGCGACGAGTACTGTAAAAGCGGTTAAGGAATTCCCTTTCTAATTGCTTCCAGTTGTTGATGGACTTAGGCTTTATGTCTGTGTACCACTCAAAGGCGTTTCCTTTCAGCAAGTGCATGAACTACTTCGCTAGGTAGTCTCCTTCTGTCCTCGTATTGTTGCAAGTTTCGACGAAATGGGCGACGTGCTGCTTTGGGTTTCCCTTTCCATCAAACTGCATGAACTTTGGTGGTTGATAACCCTTCGGCATCTTCAGGGCGTCAATCTTCTTGAAGTAGGGTTTCGAGTACAACACTGATGTATGTGAGCTCCATTCGTACTACGCATTGATCGTGTTGGAGATCATCTCCTGTAGCTGTTGGATAGAAATAGATCTCGTGAATGCCGCTACTTGGTCTAGCTCTGGCTTCTTTTCAACCTCCTCCACCAGAGGCTCATCTTCTTCACCAGCTTCTCTTTTTAGTGGATTAACCTTTGGGTCGGCATTCTTGTCGTGTTGCGCCTCCAGTCGGTTGACGAGTGCAGCGATTTGCAAGTCTTTCTCTTCCGCGGTCCTTATGAGTTTTGCAATTGCTTCACTCATTTGAGCCAGTTGTTCTTCGATGGAGGTAACTTCAATGGTCATGACTTGTGCAACCAACAAACGCGGCTTTCCTTCGGACATCCAGGGTGCTGACGAAGAACCCCGTTGGCCGTTTTGGGATGTCATCTTGTGCGCCTTAGCAACATGCTTCGGTGCCCCCAGCGAGGTCAGGTTGATGACGGGCTCGCGCTTTTGATGCTCCCTTAGTGGCACCAACTTTGAATCAACGTGTTGAGGAGTGGTTGTGGCGCCAATGGATTCTTTGTTCGTGGTGGAAGTGCTCATGCTCCTTCCCTTGGTGGTTGCGAGAACATCTTGTCCCTTGCTTGATGCCATTGATTTTGGAGGTCTGCTTTGGATTTCTTGAACAAAGAAATAGATGAGAGGTAGAGATTGTCCCACCGGTCGTGCCAAATTTGTAAACACAAAAAATTCCTGAAACGAACGAAACAAGAACACGTGTACAAAGTAATATTTTTTATTAATGATTTTGGGTTACAATCTCTCTCAAATTTGATCATCTGATTCGATCTTCGTAAGGTGTTGATTTGTGGATGTACGATTGATCCAAGGGCCGTCGAGGTTTGATCTTGGATGAACGGTTGAAAGTTTCTTCAAGGGCCGTTGGGGCTTGATCTTGAAGGTTGAGGGAAGTTTCTTTAATGGCCTTCAGGGCTTGATCTTGAAGGTTGATGAACGGGTCTTCAAGGGGCTTTTGGGCTTGATCTTGAATTGGTGAAAGTTCTTTAAAGGCCGTCGGGGGCTTGATCTTGATGGAGGATTTGACGAAGAACGAATAGAACTTTCTTGATCATTCGGGATTTGCTTGAGAGCTTTTAGAGTTTCAAAGCTTCAAGGTTTTAGTGTGATGTGAATTGGTGCCCTGAAATGGATGAAATGGCCTTGTATTTATAGAATTTTTCAAGGCCTAATTTTGAATATAATATTCAAATAAAATAAATCATTTCTGCTAGGTGTTGACACGTGTCCTATTTGATGACTTTTCCGATGATTTTTTATTTTTCGTTGAGTCACATGCTACGTGTAAAATTTATGTGACATGTGAACGTTGAAATTTTAATTATTGGTCAACATTTATTTCACTGAAATTTCGATGTCTACAATAGTATTCCTCGGTAACAATCCTATTTCGTGGCAATCGAAGAAGCAAAGTTTTGTCTCAAGGAGCTCTACTGAAGCAGAATACAAAGCCTTATCTCACATCTTTATCTCACACTGTTGTAGATGTAGCCTGGATCAGATATATTCTCAAAGATTTTGAAGTGTTTTTGCCTAGTCCTCCAATGATATATTGTGATAATATGTCAGTTATAGCTTTAAGTGCGAATCCAGTGTTTAATTCTCGAATTAAACACCTTGATACTGACTATCACTTTGTAAGGGAGAGAGTAAAACAAGGAGACTTGGAAGTGAAGTATATTCCAACTGATCAATAGATGGCTGATGTATTGACAAAAGGTTTACATAGTCCTGCATTTGTTAAGCATTCACTCAATCTCAAACTTAGAAGCCCCAGTTAAGATTGAGGGGGGATGTTGGATAATGTTGCCACATCAGTGAAGCCAAATCAGCAAAGTTAGTTGAAGTTGTTGTTAGTTAGAAATGGTTGGATAATGTTGAGTCCGTTAGCCTAGTTATCTTAGTCGCCAAGCTTTGTATACCCATATAATAGTGTAAAGGTTGGTGTGTAATTGATTCAAGTCAACAATATTGAAAGCTCTCTCTCTAAAATTGTTATTCCGCATTCATTACTTTTCTGCAACATTCCATTGTTGTTATCAATTTACAAACTAAATGATGTGTCACTAATATAAAAAAAATTAGCACGTTTATGAACAGTTAAGTAATAATCAAATCAACTTTCATGTCATTTAGTTTACAAATTTTATCTACAAATTTAGTCTCTGTAGCACTACTCTTCTTATTTTGTTGAATTTGTACTCTGATGATTCTTAAATGAGAATCTTAAAATATAAACAGTTCCAATTGCTGATCCAAACTGTTGAGTGACCCCTACAAACCCTTAACAGTATTTCATAAAAAGGATTCCTCTTTAGGAAAAGGATTGCATGAGTTGTAGATACAATATTTATTTTTAGAATGATTCAACACTTCTTGTTTGTTACTATGTTTTTCTGATCATTTGCTAGGACGCACACAACGCTCATAATTCATGTCCCAATATATTTTCACAACCTGTCGATATTTCAAATTTCAATAGTGAAAAAAACATTCTACCACATTATGGAACTGTTATTCAGAACCCTCACTCCATCCAAATTCTATCCAGGATCCTCTCTAGCTCTGTCACAATTTATCCTCCCCTCCTAAACCTAATACTTCATTGCCAATCTTTAGTTTCTTTTCTAACACGGCCTACCAAAATGGGAGCCTAGCAGAGCTATACCTTTTCCTTGTTTTCCGATACTTTCGTGTTGTAAATTACCCCACATAATCACGTACCACTTGACCTCCAAGTTGCCGCCGAAGCTGATCCTCTTGTTGCTGCAATTGTTGCTGCTGCTGGGCACTTTCTACCCCATGTCTGAGACCCAATGTGAGGGACACGGCTCCAAGTCCCCCAGCCTCAAACCCTCCTCGCTGGTATGGGACAAATCCCATCAATCCTCCATCCATGCTTGATGGAACTTGGCACTCCAGTCTAGACCTCTTCATCTCCTGATTTTGCTGCTCTGCATCTCCCGAGCACTCTAATTGTCTATCAGGCATCATATTCATGCTTAGTTTGTGATCATTGTTTGGCCTGCTGCTGGTGCCTTCATTTGCAGAATTTCCATCCTTATTGATAGGATCTTGGCCAGCTTCATGGGAGCCTCCTCCAGTCTCGAGCATATGTATTTCTTCAACCATGGGCTTCCAAACACGCACTCGGGCGTTTATGAACCAGTTTGACACCTGCATTATGGTTCATAATTATGTAATTTATCAGCATAACCCGTATGCAAATTACTTGATATACAAGGAAGAAGTAAGCACACAACTTGTTATGAATTACCAGTGTAACTATGGGCTAAACATCTATAAATGAACCATAGTAGGATACACTATAATGTACAAACCCTAAATGTAAGTATTTATAAATGTATGTCGGTCTCGAAATGGCCATAAGATAACTACTTTCCAGACCTACATACATCTAAAAAAGGCCATGTTGATCCCCAACTAAGTCTTGTATCTGTGAACATGACCGACATGAGACTATCTACTAATTTGCCTTAATTTTCTTACAGGCTACCTATTTATTTAATTCAAATCTTGCTAACTACATATTCAATTTGATTAACTAAACAGCAAAAATCAACTTGATTAAGACAGGACAATTAGATAGTAAGTAGGTGACCCTACCTGGTTTCGAGATAGACCCGTTTGAGTAGCTAACATGTGCTTATCTGTGTCTGTGGGATACCTAAAAAAACAGGAGAAAGTTAACGCACGAAAACAAAAGATCGATTGTGAGAGGGAGAGAGATGGGTACGTACGGGTGAAGAAAATGCTCAAAGAGCCAAGCTCGTAGAATGGCTACTGAACGTTCAGGTAGGCCTCTCTGGGGTCTCCAGACGTGTTGTTGGGGTTCAGAGAAACCCACAAGAGACCCACCACCAGACGACGTATGTTTTTGAAAACCTAGGCCCATGTACTTTAGCTTGGCCAAATTTTTTTCACCTTTACTACTGCATCCAGCAGTAACAGCAGCAGTTACAGCGGATGACATATTTTCCTCTCCCAAAGCCTTCCTTATGTGCTTGAGCTGGTCCTTGATGGAATTTGTAAGACACGTGAAGTGTCTTGCGACTGTGTTTAGAGCCATGGATATGTAAGGTGTAGCGGAACTCAGACCGGCAACTGATTCGAAGGAAGCAACCACCATTTGCATTTGTTGATGATATTGCTTGTACCTTCTGCTAACCTTCAACTCCACAACAGAGTTACCAAAAGGGAATTCAAATCAGTTGATAATGTCTTATAAATCAATAACATATATCAACTAGAAGTTTAATTAATGGTACAAAATTACATGTACCACTATAGCAATCACATTATTAGCCCTCTGTATTTGGGTTCCACGATACATGGTTAATAATATGATAATTCACAACTGTGTTACCAATAATATTACTGATGGACGAACAATGATTCACAATGAAAAGAAACATTCCAAATTCATTGAGACAAAAAGTTTTGAATTTTCTGAGTATTAAAGTACGAAAAATAATAGTAATAGGATGATAGCTAACCAACTTGAAAAATTATGTCAGCAATCAGAAAGGGTGTTTCTTTTAACCAAATAATGTGGTCGTCGTCCATTCCAAGAAGACAACTTGGTTTTCAACTTTACTAGAAAGTGACTGGACAAGAAGAAGTGGTATCAACTGTTAACTGGAAAACTAGCTAATTCCCAAGGCCCTACACATGCAGTGAAGATAATGAGTGTGTTAACCCATTGAACCGTTGTCTATTAAAATCATCTGGTCGTTAATTGTGAGCATAATTTTTATTTGGGTATTTACATGCAACATACCGTATTTAAGCATGTCGAGTGAACATGACATATTTCCTCTCCTAAGATATATCAAGTATATGACTTCAAAATGAGGCCTTCAGAATGTCAACAAAGACTAGCTATACTTCAACAACTAACTCAAAACCTCACTAGCTAATTTCAACAATCAATGTTGTCAAGCTCATTGCTGAATATAGAGAAGTATTAATTAGAGAGCAACATGGATAACTTATACTTTGATATGCATCATCAATTGGGGATGTATATAATAACCAAAAGGAAACAACAAACTCAAGCAACATAAAATGGTCATAGAGTGTAATATATCAGTCCATAATATCTTCCCTTGCAAGCCTTGAATAGAGGAAGAGAAATATTGTCATACTATACAGCTATTCTTGTACTGAAAATGGCGATAGAACTCACGCCAGATAGGAGACTTAAATCCAAGTATGAGTTATACTTCACATGCATACAATTTTGATCACCTATTAAATTGGTAATATGACATTAATGTTCATCAATCATTGGGTTACAATCCAACAGTTGATATTCAAATGCCGACAAATGCCATTTGGATATTGATCTAATGGTATGTGAGCAAGAACTTGCATGCTCATAGCCATCAGCGTGTAAGAAAGATTGCATGGCTGTGTGTGTCCGCACTGGAACATAATTGTCATTTTCTGATGACTAAACCTGATAGAGTAAAGACGTGCGTTCTTATTTATGGGGTTAATCAACAGTCCAGGACCTGCATTTCTAAACATGTGGTGGGATAGTCTTCACCCCAAGAGGATACCGGGACTAATTAAGTTGCCAAATCTCATTATTATGGCACAAAGATGACATTCTCTGGCTAAAATTTAGGTCATCAGGAACTGTAAGTGTTACAATATAATCCTGAATTAAAGACTGGTAAATTATATAATGGGGGTCAATGTCCATCAAATCAACATGACTTGTAAAACTCTAATCAAGTCATAATCACGGACCCACGATAGCCATTATGTATGCATCACCAACCCTCCACACACCATTTCCCCCCCATCCCCCACCCCCATCCCCAACAAACGCAAGCTAGATCTAGCTGCACTAGGCAAAGTGCACAGAACCAGTGGTCAATTTCTTAGGGATGAGAAATAGAAAGCATGTTAATCAATTAAGTACTCTAAACCTCTTAAAAGCCAATTATCAAGGAAACAAAGTCTATAAAAATTGATTTTTCAAATATTAACTATCTCATTTTAAAATGTCCAAAAGAATGTTGCACATCATAACCTATATCATAAGATTTCCTTTCCCTATGATCTATAATATTAAAAAAAATAATAATCTTATTGTTTAACGGAAGTTAGCACTCCGAAAAAATCATTCTGCACTTCAAGGATGTACAAATATAAGGAAAAAAACACACCTGAAAAAGTGCAGAATGACTATTAAGTCCCTCATGCATACAAGGGTTTAACTAAATCCATTTAAAAAATACATAGCATGCATGAAGTTCTTCCAATGCAACTCATAACGATTCAAGTATTACCTCCTCATTTTACCACATTATTATCAAGATCCAATGTTGCATACTACTCATTGAAAAAATGAAAAATTAATTAGAAAGGAGACATCTAAAACATCACTAACCTCCTCCTGCATATATAGGAGCTTTGCTTTCTTTTGTTGGTACTTCGGCTGAAAGGACTCGGAAGTTATGCTTGCAGCTCCACCATCACTGTTAATTTCGTTTGAACCGTAAAACGTAGAGAAAGATGCACCAGAGTTGTTCCTCTTAGCCACTACTTCAATTTCGATTGCATTAACAGCTTCAGTGGATATTGAAACCGAGGCTGAAGCACTCACATCTCCAGACATCCTCTCAGATGCCTCACATGTTTTTAGTAGCTTTGAATCACTAACCCTACAGAATTCATCCAGTAGCTGTTGGGCCGGTTTCAAGAACCTGGAACTCTTCAAAATCGTTGCATATCCAGTGAAAGGACCAAGAGGACCGGTGTTCCGATAAACGCTAGTATTAGACGTCCCCACAATATCCTGAAGTGATTTACCACAGGCTTTGCTAATAACAGATGGCTTTGTTATGGAACACAAGTATCCGCCAGAAGATTTCCCCATTTTTGAATTTTGAAGATCCTTAAGTGCATGATCATCAGTGCTTACATGTAAATCTTGAGACCCAATTAATTGAGCCACAGGCAGTTTATTAGATGGTGGATTTGATGAGAGTGATAGCGACAGCCCTTGTTGGTTGGAATCACTACTCATACCGGTCCTCATTTCTTCATCAACACTCTTTGAAATACTAAATTCTAGTCCTCCACCACTACTCTGATGGCAGTTCTCGATAGGCTGCCGATCCATCCAAGAATTACTACCATTATTGAACCGCAGTGTGTTTGATTGGTTACCGTAGCTTGGAACGCGAACAAGTTCATTTTCAATAAATCTTTGGTGCACAGTTGAAGCCATTTCTAGCTGATCCTGCTGCCTCCCTTGAGAAGCTGAAGTAACAACATCTTGGAGAGTATTAACGTAATTCAGCGAGGGAGACGAAAAATGCATTGTTCCTCCTCCCAAATGCTCTTGGGCAACATTATGAATAGAAATTTGATCAGCAGATGGGTTGGCTAAACCAGACTGCACTACATCCCGATATCCACTTGTGTAAGTATTCACCCAATCCAAGCTTTGAGGTGGATTAAGAGTACTTCTCCAATTACCAAAATTCTGACTCTCACTGGCGGGTTGAGCTGCACCTATATCTTGATCATGACATGCCATTGTGTCTCTGTGAGCTGACAACGGAACGTTTGCATTGATCGAAAAATTAAGCATTTCAGACGAAAACATTGTTGGATCGTACAGCAAATTCGCATTCCTCACATTTCGAACTTGCACAATATCTGGGTTTAGTCCTGGGTGGAGTGGTAACTTCCCAGAATTGTTGGGTAAATTGTCGAGATGGTGAGATGGGCTTGAAGTTTGATGAACTCTCAACTTATCTCTCCGGCTTTGCTGTGCAACATGTGATTCTTGCCTAGAGCCACTCATCTCCATCCACTAAAATTCACCAAGATCACTAATTTTTTCCCCTTAATTATTATAAAGAATTCCAACTCGAAAAATTGCTCTAATATTATTGGTTTCCTCAACAAAAATGAAAGCACACATGCATGTCTTCTAGCATCCGCATCAATCAAGCTGAAAACACCATTTCCAAGCACTGTAATAAATCCAAGAAAACAATGCATGACTTCCCCAAGAAAATAGTAAATAAAAAAGAGCAAAATAGAAAAGAAAATAAATAAAAGTTTACCTTCAGTAGTTGTCAGGGATTAACTTTGAACTTGCGGAGACTTTCCCACAAACAGTGGTTTTGCTGTTAAGCTTTGAACTCTGTCGGCAGCAGAACCTTGAATCACAAACCTGTATACAATTAACCACCACTCATTCAAAAGTCGAGTAAGATAGAGATAAAAGCCTGCACTTAAAAACCATACGTAAAATAAAAAAATTAAAAAAAAAATAAAAAAACCTCAACAAAATCGCCATACAGTACGTCTTCTTTCCCATGAAACCCTAATTCCATATCGCTTAAAAACGAAAACTATTTTTTACCATTTCATCACTTCAACAAAAAGAAAATAATAACTTAGATCCAGAAAATGGAGTTTTTAGCGCCAACCCTACTCACAGCCTTATCCATATTAGTGTTGAGTGCGCTACAATTCACACAAAAACAGTTGCTTCCTTAATTATATATTAGTAATTAATCACACGATGGTAACTATTCACTTGCTACAAACAATTGCAAATAATTCATGGGAGTGAAAACAAAGAAAGAGAAGTAGATCATCTTCATGACACAGTACTAGATGAATGAAGAAGAACTGCAGTTAGCAAATTAAACACTTTTTATAGACAGAAAAGAAAAGGTTGAACCAAAGTTCGTTAATTAATTAAGCAACTACTAAAAACCTGTGGAGTTTTTTGCTTCTCGGATCTTCTCCGACCGACCCAGTAGAGCTCGGATCCGGTTCTTTGTCTCCGGTGGAGTTTTTGAAGTTTGGAGGTGAGAGCACAATTATTGTGGAGGCAAAAATAGTTCGACTTAAAAAGCCCTTGACGTTGCGGGCACGCTCTTGTTAGCAGTGAGAGAGAGAGTGAGGAGGGAGGCAGGGAGGCAGGGAGGCAGTAGTACTGAGGTGATTGTACTAGTTCTCAGCCGACGCAGCCGTTGGATTTAGCGGCGAGAGGATCGGACGGAGAGAAAATTCGCGTCCGTGAATGGTTTCACGAATATTGTATTCGGAAGGAAGGGTCCCATGAACCGAAACTTCACCCACTTTTTCTAGTGGAGTTGGAGAGGTTAAAAAAAAAAAAAAGGAAACATGTGGTGGTCCTAGGAAACACTCCATATTACAGACGTACCATTGCCCTAAAATAGTTTTCTTTCTAATTTTATTTTATTTTATATTTATAACATTTTACCTGTTTATAGATTTTGCTTAAATAATTTTTCTAGTATTCTCTACTCTGAGCAATTATTATTTGTTTACCATTTATAATCGTATTGTCAAATCATGGGTTTTGAAAAAGATTTTCTAATGTATTAATATTTTGTTTTCGTTAGAAAAGATATTTTGATGTAGAAATTATAAAACAATCGGATTAAAAATATGGGGCATCTGTGCACGCTATTATTTTTTCACTACGGCAATAAAATGTCACTTGCACACATCTTATTAATTTGCTCTACCAATTTTCTTATTTATAAATGTCGTTATTAGAAAATTTGAACACGTCCATAATTCATTTCAAAAAATAAAATACTATCATAATTAGTTGTACCAATTAATAGGTGATATTCTATTTAAAATTCAAGGTACCTAACTATAGGTATATATATGTCACTTAGTACTTTGGTTTAGTAGTATACCTCTTCACTTGTAAGTGAGAGGTTTTAGGATCGATTCTTGCCAAAAGAGAAATTGAACCACATTATTAGGGCAAACCCATTGTAAGGCATAGCGCACTCCCCTACTCCTTTAGTGTAGAAACTATCATTTTTTAAAAATATATATAGGTACATATATAAAAAAAACAAAAACAAAAAAAAAACTTATAGTTCTACAAATGTAGGTACATAACTATATTAAACATAAACCAACAGCTCAGATTATAAGGAAATTTAATTTTCTTAAGCACCAATTAGGCTATAAATGACCTAATCAATTGAAACTTACATTCTTCGAAATGATAAAAAGTCAATATTTATCAGCAAAAACGTAGGGCATTTAATTCAAATGACAAAAATAATATCCAATCTTGCATCCGGTTATTGAGTCATTGACACACACACACACAAAAATAATAATAACAATGAAAATGACTTGAAAACTTTGAGTTTTAACGATAAGGACAAAATAAATTATAAGTGAATAGTACCATGATTGACTTTTTAGTGTAAAAATGTGGTTTTTCATTAAAATGAACAGTACCATGAGCTTTTCGTTAAAGTTCAAAAAAAAAATTTCCCATACCTCCAGTTTTAATGAGAGATTGATTTTTTCAAAGATCTTAATCTAATTATGGGTGCAACCTCCTCATATGTTATGACAATGGACTTTTTAGGCATAATGCTAAATTTGAATTTTTTTTTTTAACAACCGATATTATCTACATTAAAAAGAGAAGTGAGCTTAGTCTCACAATAAGCTAGCAATAATATGGTTCAAACTCGCATTTAGTGAGAATTGAACTTAAAACATCTCACTTACTAATAAATAAGAATATCACTAAACCTTAATACTAAATATTAAAAATATCTTCAAAATTTGAATTTTTTAAGTTTTGAAGATATTTTCAACATTTTGTTATATTTGTATTTTGATTCTAATTATTTTTTTTTTGTTGCAAGCATAGGATTGTGGCAGACTATAAAACCAACTTTACGTAGTGTTAAGGTTGTTATCTTTCATAGATTTAATCATAAACTCTAAACAAGGAGGATTATCTACCCTCCTAATCTCTCTACCCTTTCATGCATTCCTATTTGAACGGTCACGGTTAAGCTACGTCAACAACTTATATTGATTTTTTTATAGAAATAATAAGACAAAAAACAATGTGTGAGAGGAGGGGATGGAAGGGGATGAGAATAAGGCCATCTCCAACCAAAGGGTCCAGATGGCCGAAAATAGCCCGAAAACCGTCTCTAATCGAGGGTTAGGCCATAGGGCTCTGGAATCTGGGAGGGCCCCATGGAATCAGAAAGGGCTGGAGGGCTGGCCACTTCCGGCCAGCCAACCAGCCCCGGGCTGGCCATTTTTTTTTTTAATGTTTTGTTATTTCTGTCAGTTATAACGGACATAAATAATATATACTATATTATTAGTGTCGGTTATAACCGACACTAATAACAATGTTAATATAATTGCAGTTTGAATAGTGTCGGTTAAAACCGTAACTAATTCTAATTTGAATTCCAACGGCTAGCCAGTCACTAGCCGTTGTATTCAAATTTTTTTATTTTTTTTTTATGAATTTAAACCTTTTTTCTTTTATTTTTTTTTCTATAACTTCCTATAACTTTTTTTCTATAACTTCTTTTTTTTTTCTATAACTTTCTATAACCTACAATTTTTAAATTCTATTTTTTTCCTATAACTTATATTTTACAAAATTT
>JAOEHR010000013.1:8015668-8030632 GCA_025448175.1 Aronia arbutifolia
TTGGATGTGCTTTTAAAATGGCTGAAAACGCTTTTAGAGAAAATATTTTTGGGTTCCAAAAGCACTTTAAGTGCTTTCTGCAAGAAGCATCAGTTATGTGCTTCTTTCAAGAAGCACTTGAAGTGCTTTTCCAGGATTTACTTGCATTTTTACTAAGGATTGGTTTCAAAAATATTTTCACCAAAAGTGCTTTCAGTCATTTTAAAAGCACATCCAAACAAGCTCATAGTTTGTCGGGCAAAACTTAATTAAATTTTAAAAAAAATTAAACAAACTAATTAATCAAACATTAACAAAAAATTATTATATTATTTTTCAAAAAAAAAAACATTATTATATTAGTATTAAAATATTAAACAATTTGTTTAATTAAAGTAATAGCCACTCCCATTGGTCCCTCCTATTTTGAAATTTATCGGGCGGATAGTTCAGAGCTTCTTCATGACTTCCGTAATCAATATATTAGGTGCGTAGCTCGAACAACCACTCTTTGAATTTTATTGTCCACAGCCGATCAACAAAATAAAACATAAGCGGTTAATCAAAGTCAATATCGAACTTGGTTTGAAATAGACAAAAAACACAATAAATTAGTCATTATATATAGTAACTAAAATTAATAAAAATATTATATGAAAAAATAAAACACTAACTGAGAGTTCTTCCACTAGGTCGTGCTTCACATTGCGGGGGGCGTACTTCTATTCTAGAACGAGTGTTGTGCCTAAAAAATTATTTTAAAAATAAAAAAGTTTGTACTTTTCTAAATATACCTCCTATGTTTAGAAAAATTTATAATATACACACCAAATTATACTATTATAACACAATTTATCATTAACCTTAAGAATACTTTAACGTTCACCTCCATGTCCTTCCCAAACCCAAACCCATCCCCAAACTCGTTCCCCTTCCATTCCCCATCTCCCTCCTCACCCACCCTCTTCCATTCCCCATCTCCCCCACCCCCACCCCCCTCTGGGCCAACTGTATCCCTCCCCAAACCCGTCCCCTTCCCCTTCCACATCCGTACACACCCATCTCACAACCACCCACACCCATTACATCAAAAAATTTCAAGTAGTAAAACAAATTATCATAAAACACAGTAACAAATATACAATGTATATTAATTCATAATATAAAATAAGAACTAAGAACGAACAATGTAATTCCAAAATATAACAACTGTAAAATTATTAAGCCTGAAGGACGCCAACTACATCATTCTTGATCCCAAGCAGCCAGAGAAGATGGCTAAAATTAGCTCACGACTGAGCTCGAAGGAAAAAAAGGAGCTCATGGCCTTCCTTAAGGAAAACCGTGATGTTTTCGCATGATCACCCTTTGACATGCCTGGTATTGATCATAAGATAGCCTACCACAAGCTACATGTCGACCCCACTGCCAAACCAATGATCCAGAAAAGAAGACACTTCCCTCCAAAACGAGTAGCGATCATAAAGGCCGAGATCAACAAGCTATTGGAGGCCGAATTCATTAAGAAAGTGGTGCATTCAGCATGGCTAGCCAACGCTGTGTTGGTAATGAAGAAAGAGAATGACAAGTGGAGAGTATGCGTAGACTACACTGACCTCAACAAGGCTTGCCCGAAAGATCTATTCCCTATCCCCTGAATTGACTTACTGGTGGACTCAACCGTAGGGAACTAGCTACCCAGCTTCTTGGACTTATATTTAGGCTACAATTAGATCGCCATGTTCGAGCCTGACAAGGAGAAAACCGAGTTTGTGATCGAGCAAGGCACCTACTGCTACAAGGTCATGCCTTTTGGCCTCAAGAATGCATGAGTTACCTATCAAAGGTTAGTAAACATGATGTTCAAGAAGCAGATTGGGGTTACCATGGAGTTCTACGTCGACGACATCATGGTAAAAGGAAAGCAGTGGTTAGACCACCTCAGAAACTTGGCAGAGACATTCAGTATCCTCAGCAAATATAAGATGAAGCTCAACTCTGCCAAATGCACATTTGGAGTCTCCTCAGGCCAATTCTTAGGGTACCTCGTAACCTAGCGAGGAATTGAGGCACATCCTAAATAGATAAAAGCAATCTTGGAGATAAAGTCTGCCACCACTTTGAAGGAGATTCAAAGTATGACCGGACGAATAGTCACACTCAATCATTTCCTCTCGCAATCAATCAACCAATGCAAGCCCTTTTTTAAGGCCATCACGAAAGCGCACAGAGACAAGTGGGACGACGAGTGTCAAAATGCATTTCAAGACTTGAAAAGATATCCGACATCCCATTTACTATTATCCAAGCCGAAATCAGCTGAGGACTTATACATCTACTTGGCAGTCTTAAAAGTAGCAGTAAGCTCTACCCTCGTACGAGAAGAGTTGGGGACCCAACTACCAGTATTCTACATTTCTAAAAGCTCTCCTTGATGCGAAAACAAGAAACTCGAGGTTTGAAAAGCTAATTTTAGCGCTAATTGTTGCAGCTCGGAAGCTCAGACCATATTTGCAGGCACATACAGTCATCGTCATGACTCATTATCCCCTACGATCTATCCTACATGGTCCAAATGCTTCTCAACGAGTGATGAAGTGGGAGTTGGAACTCGGCCAATACGGCTTGGTTTACCGACCCCGCATGACAATAAAAGCTTAGGCCTTGGCAGACTTTATAGTAGAGTTCATTCCCAGCCTAGAAGACGCAACAGCACAGCCCAAAGACACCCCCGAAGCAACCGAGTATGCCTCGGCCAAACCTGCCCCATCCGCAGATGATTTTTCGCATCTATATGTCGACAGCTCCTCTAACTTCAAGGGAGCAGGGGCAGCCTTGGTTCTAGTAACCTGTGACGGCTCAATACTCGGGCAGGTAATCACTTTAAGTTTCAAGGCATCAAACAACGAAGCATAGTATGAGGCCTTATTGGCAGGCCTTCGAATGACACAAGATCTGGCAGTAAAGAAGCTCGCAATCCATTCGGATTTTCAGCTCATCACAAGCTAGATTACCGGAGAGTATGCAGTAAAGCATCCAAGAATGACATTATACCTCGAGAAGGTACGAATGCAGCTTGAGGCATTACAGACTTACACCCTCACACAAGTACCACAGGCAGACAACGCTCATGCAGACGCCCTGGCAACCTTAACTTCGCTTTGGACTATCAATTCACATGCTCCATCCCGATCGAGTATTTGGGAAAACTGAGCATAGAAAAAAAACCAGCAGCCAAGGTGTTATAAGTTAATACAACCCCAAGCTGGTAAAATCCCATCATCGACTACCTAATCAATGGGACAATCCTTGCAGAAAGATTGGAAGCTAGGAAGCTCCAAATAAAAGCGGCACGCTACTACACGTGGAACAACATTCTCGTCCAAAGATCATTTTCAGGGCCACATCTCCGCTGTGTAGTACCTCCCGACGACTTGAAAGTTCTAAGCTCGATCCATAAAAGAGTTTGTGGAGACCACTCAGGAGGCCGATCATTAGCACAAAAGGTCTTCAACGATAACTACTACTGGCCCACCATTGTTCAAAAGTGCAACCGCCGCCAACACTCAAAGTCTGTACCTACACTGTCTACCAGTGAGCTATACCCACAAACAATCCCATAGCCATTCATGTAGTAGGCAATCGACATGGTAGGGCCCATGTTGCCCACTACTAGGGCTTGGGCATGATGATTGTGGCTACCGACTACTTCACCAAGTAGGTAGAAGCCGAGCCCATGACCACCACTACTCAATCAGACATATAGCGCTTCTTATGGAGGAACATCATTTGTCGATTTGGCATCCCATAATATATTGTCACCGACAATGGCTTTCAATTCGTGGGCAAAAACTTGGCGAAGTTTTTCCAAAAATATGACATTAAGCAGCAGATATCTATATCTAGATATCCCCAAGGCAACAGGCAGGCAGAGGCATCCAACAAGACAATTATGGACTACCTCAAGAAATCACTCACGGACGAGCAGGGAAACTTGCCAGATGAACTTCTCGGTGTTCTATGAGCGTATCGCACAACCAAACGACGAGTAACCAATGAAACTCCTTTCACCCTGGCATTTGGTTCAAAAATAATTATCCCTCACAATGTCATCATGCTAAGCATCATCAATACACTACCAACTTTGGAGCAGAACAGAAATGAGATGGCCACATATCTAGACTTGGTAGAGGAAATGCGCGAGAAAGCTATCACCCGTATTATAACCAACCAGCATCATATCCTCTCCAATTATAACAAAAGGGCAAAGATCCGGCAATTTTAGCCTAGATATCTAGTCCTGAGGAAAGCCTTCATCACTGCCCAAATAAAAGGCTCTAAAAAGATTAATCTTATCTGGGAAGGTTTGTACAAGGTCAGTAGAGTAGGCGGCAAGGGTAGTTACACCCACACCACCATAAACGACAAAGAAATTGACAAGCAGTGGAATGCCTACAACTTGAGAAAGTACTACGCAGAACCTCACGTTTCACCCTAGGCCCTACTCGGATGGAATAAAGCTCGAAGACTCAAACAGCTCAACGAGCACTACCTAACAAGCCGAGAACTATCCAGTTCTTATGCAATTTCTACTTTTCAGCTAAGTTCGACATCTTTTCTCTTATTTTTCAATGAAGATTTCTGAAGTTATTCATCACTTAGCTCGATTGTGTATCTGCAACAACTGTCTACTCCTGCTCTCATTGAAAATCATGCCCAATCAAGGACTTATTGTAGGAATTGCGCCCCTAGGTACTTACCATGCACTCCGAACATCCAGTCATGGATGGGTTGGGCTTCCCTGGTGTAATTGGAGCATGATGGTCTACGTCGGTATCTCTACAATTTGCCACAATGGTCTTTTTCAAGGCTTAGATAACTGAATGATTTTAGGCCTTTAGCTTAATCCGTAGGGAACCCGGTCTTAGAGACGAATGAGGCATGCTGCACAACTCATTCTATAGACAGCTGCCCATGAAGATGGATCGCAGTACAGTATCCTTGATGTGACCAACTGCTGGCAACCTTGGCTGAGCATTCTGTATGTGACCAACTAATGATCTTCATGTTATGGAATAGTAATCCATCTACCCGTAAGAGGGACATCCCTTTTGAGCATTTGCAATGTGACCAGCTAGCATTCGCAGCTGAGCATCCCTAGTGTAACACATAGGTATTCTCTGCGAGGATATGGAATTCTAGCTCCAGCTGCACGCACGGGGTTCACACAGTTGAGCACCTTTGATGTGACCAGCTAGCGTACGCAGCTGAGCATCTTGTATGTGACCAACTTACGATCTCTGCGTATCCCTAGAATCCTAAAACCACTGTCAATTTAATGAGTAGCCTACGATTTTCGAAAGATTGCCTACGATACACCTTTTAAGCAGTTAACCATTTAAACATATACAACCGCACAATCTTGTGAAAGATTAACAGGTTAGTGCACATATACACTGCCTAGCGCAGAATAACCCCTGGGTTCACACTGAATCCTAAAGTACTGCGCTACTTGCTATACAGCCTACGAAATTGGTTACATAAAGTGCAAAACGTTCTTTCGAACCACTGCCCACGAAATTCCACATAACCATGCACTTTTGATGCGAAAGGGTAGAGAATTTCGTGTCTGAGCAACCTTTAGTATGTTGTGATGCAGGCCATGCAGCTCAAAGGATTAAAGAAATGACGACCAACTAAGCAACTTATGGTCAGGGGCAGCAACGCGAGACAAAGCTCAGCAATTCAATGCCTTAGAAGATCAAAGTTAACAACTGAGCGATCATGCAGACTCGCCTGCTTCTGTAAGTAAGGTGCTTGGCTGTTGACTCTCTGGCTAACCGGTTTGCAGAGGTCCTAAGCCTAGATTGGCAGTCACATAAACCATGCAAGCCTTCCTACTTATTAAAAAGTAGCACGCTTCACTAATGACCTTGTGGTTATAGATCTAGTGGACCACCGATATGATACATGCAACTACAGAGGTCATTCAACCCTACAAGTTAGAAGTTTCGAAAGATGCCTCAAGCAAGCAACGTTCGCACTAGACAACCCAAATTTGGAGCCTAAAAGCAATGGAGATGGGCTGAACTCTTTGTTCGAAGCATCCTGCTCAATTGTTCATTTTACGGCTAAAGCTTGAAGCAAGGCAAAGAGACAAAGATGAAATAAAACGAAAGGAAAATAGTTTATTAATACCTAGCAAATTGGAAAACCGGCATAAGGGCCGACAGAGTTCAAGCAAAAGAAAAGGTAAAGTAGGAAAGGAAAATAAAGTAAATCCTAAAGTCTATCTAAAAAGGCTGCTCCTCAGCAGTTTGGACATCTCTAGCAACCAAATCTCTCCTAGTAGCATCAACCATCCGTGTTTCATCTACAGCTGTCTTATCCTAGGCAGCACTGTCACCAGCATCCCTTACCTGTGCGACACCATTTTCGGCTGCTCCTACTTGGGCAGCCTGATCTTTAGCTGCTCCACCAATGGCACTCTCGAATGAAAACTTAAGCAAATCATCTGTAGAAATAGCAAAAAGCTCGAGGTCCTTGTCATTAAAGGCGTAGTCAGACGCTAATGCCAAGAAAACGATTTATATAGTCAAGCTTGTATAAGTCATCTTGACCTTGAGCAAAAGCTTAAGACTAGATTTCTCACTCTTCAGCTACTTATTCTCCTCAATCAGGTTAGTACGAGCACTCTGCAATTCATCTAGTTTCTTATTCAGGGTCTCGCTAACAGACAACATTCCTTGCAGCTTTATTTCCCTAGACTCAAGTCTACTTGCAACCTTCTTAAGCCGAACCACATCATTATGCATTGTGAGCAGCTCTACATAATTTGCATCACGGGCAGACTGAAGTTCTGAAATGGCACATTCGTGGTCTTACACTAGCATCACTTGGACATTGATCTAATTTTTTGCAACGTCATGCTTCCCCTGGATTGCTTCAAGCTGAGCCTTTAAATCACTGATCTCTTGGTGAGTGGTCTCAAGCTGCAAACTAGTGAAGGCAAAGACATCAAATCTCTTCAAAAATCAAGTTCAGACTCCAACTTTTTAACTTTCTCAGTAGCTGAGCAAGTTTCTGCTACTAGCAGGCTTGGCGTCATCCTGCTCTATACGCATGTGCTCGGCTGCTAGGATCACATATTTTTTCATCATAGTGAGCAGGGAACCCCTCATTGAATGAACTTCGTGCTTCACAAAGAAACTGGAGTCGATAACTTTGCTAATTCGATTGACGAACTTGGCACATGCTTCCATGCCCTCAAGCAGATCAGGCTTTAACAACGCTTGGATCTTGAAAAACTCCCATAAGGCTAGCTTGGCAGGCTTCTCACAGCTGCTCATGTGGGTAGTCGCTTCATTCTCAACAAGAAAGACAGGCCTTGGCAGTGGAATCACCATCCTCGCTCTTCATCACTGCACGCTTTTCTGGAATCGAATCAAACTTAGACACTCAAGGTTATCTAAAAAAAAAAACCCAAGCACAAGGGGCACGGCTGAACTCCTTCGTTGTGCAATCTTCTCGGCGATTGTTCTAGCAACCCTCAGAGCAGCGAGCTTCATAGGCTCAGATCCAGCAGCTTCTTTCTTCTCTTTAGAAGAAGCCAAATCAATCATGAGCTTTCCAGTAGTGGACGGACCCTCGCGAGCAACGGAAGAAGTCTTCAGCTTCTTCTTAGTATGCATGTCCTTAGCAGGCGTAGAAGTCTTCAACTTCTTCCTTCCACTTTCTTCGGTAACAGGCTTCACAGTAACGATCGGACGAGCTAGCGCCTCATTCTTGATCTTGATCTTCCTGATCTCCTCCTTTGGCGGTTTTCCACCTTTCTTCTGTCGAATAAGACTGAGTAGCTAGTGCCACTTGCGATATTCATCAAGGATACCCAAGGCGATGTACACCTTCTTCATATCTATAAAAGTCTCAAGAGTTGAGCTAAATTTTGAATCTACATAAATAAAGGATGATAAATTAGAAAGCAGCTAAAGAAAAGAATACTACAACTTAGAGACTAAACAACCCACGTACCATCAATGAAAGCAGTCGAAGTGCACAACCCAAGCCAGAAGTTGGATTCCCGCCTCCGCTGATTTCTAGAGTCTCCTTGGCCCAATCATGATCACCTTTGCTCGAATGATCGAAGAGCCTACGGTGGGTCCTCAATTGCCCAACATCATCGATGTGGCCTATGTCAAAGAAGTACCAAAACTCATTCGCAGTCAAGCCCAAGTTAAATAACCAGCTCAAGTTGTGGAACCCCACCATCACGCGGACCGCATTCAGAGAGCACTGAGCAGGAGCAAAATTCATGGAGCATAGGAAATGTGAACCCAGCACAAAGTAGTAGGGGTGAAACTTAATAGCTTTCTTATACCCACATGACTAATAGCTGATACCTTCCTTGGCCCGCTTCAAGCGAATCCCAGAAGAAATCGCATGCTTGAACATCTCGAGGAAGTCTTTGAACTGCTCATCTGAACCTATCTTGACATGAGCAGCCTTGAAGTAGCCTAGCTTACTTGCAGATCTGCCCTAGCGATACAACGGAGGAAGAAATTCATCATTCTTGTGGCTGAAAAAAGACATGTTCAAAAAAATCCTACTATGGCGCAAGGAAAAATTGTTAGAAGGCAGCTCGAAGAAGAAACAAAAAAAATTAAAAAGAAAGCCGCAGAACCCGGCACTTTGCGCCGTGCCTTATGGCCCAGCAAAAGCCCAGCACGGACCTAGGACTGTAGAAGCCCAGTAGCCACGCCATATCTACCTATGTAGCTTTGGATTCCTACACCTCATGCCTTTTCCTGCGAGGAGCCCAGCAGATATGGGGGCATTTGTGGAACCAAAAATAATCTCAAAAATCATGGAGCTAACACATGGATTATTTCCCAAGAAAGACAAGACTGCCCCTATTAAATGAGCAGGGAGCATTCTCATTCACCACACGCAGCTGAGGTAGAGCAGGCTGAGAACCACGACTGCTCAAGGCACCCTTGCCCATAGAAAAGTCAAAGGTATTTATGATAGAATAATTCTTTATTCCTATCATAAATACATTCCTAGTCAGAGAAGACCTCTTTCAAGTAAGTAATCCTAATTATTTATTTCAGATATTTATTTACTTATTCCAAGATATTATTTACACAAATATCTTGGAATATTCCCACTTAAACACAACCCTAAAGGGCTGGCCATAAATAACTAGAGGGTTGGCCCCGTCTTTTCTTCTCTCCTATAAATACCCACTTTATCTCCAAAATTCAAGAAGCCTTTCGCTATACAAAAAAGTCAAACACTCATTCTCTCAAAGTTTCTAACTTAAGCATCGAAGGTCCTTTGACCAAAACCTCTCCACTCATCGTGGATGTGTGACGTTTTTGGTCTTTAACCAAAGGTGATGATCGTTTTGCAGGTGCAGTTTCGTCAATCAAAGGAAGGTAGAAATTTGCATCGACAGAGGTCTCATCTATGCGCCAAATAGTAGGTTCCTTTGCCTCATACCCCAACGATCTTATACGGTCCTTCCCAATTTACCCATAGCTTGCATTTTCCTGGAATTTTGGTGTTTTCGAAGACTTCTCTTAAGACCAAATTCCCTAATTGTAGACTTCTGGGTTTGACACCTTTGTTGTAGTATGATCGGATCTACTGCTGGTAGACGGCCAATTGAACTTGGGTATATTCTCGACGTTTCTCGACAAAGTCGAGGTTGGCTTTGAGGATTCCTACGTTTTCCAAAGTGGTTTGTTCTTCGGCATCAGATTTGGTATAGTGGTGACTTGGACTAGGTTGATGGCTTATATTTAGTAAGCCACGGAGAATGGTGTTTCTCCCTTAACTTTCCAAACTATTGTTCGATATGCCCACAAGATCCTGAGCAGCTTTTCTGGCCATTACCTTTTCTTTTCCACCTTTTTCTTCAAGCATTGCAAGATAATCTTGTTCAAGGATTCCGCCTGCCAATTACATTATTGATATCTATGAGTGGAAGTGAGATGACAGATTCCAAGGTTCTTGTACAAGTCTGTGACTTCAGAACTATGTTTGGAAGGTAATGTTTTTCCGAATCAACATTACCAAAGGGTTTTTTGTCGCTGTCACAGACCCGCAAACTTATTCATATTTCGCTCTATCACTTATTTTCTCTAAAGGTTCATTTACTTTGGAAAGATTTAGAGGATTAAGATTTTATTCCATGAATAAGGAAGCAAAAGATGAGAAGGAGAAAGGATTCATACAAACACATGTTTATTATCAAAGTCCCAAGAAAATGGCACAAAAAAGTACAACTGTTTAGGGGGGGACAAACCTTCACCCCTAACATGAAAATTTTCCTATGAAGACTATGACGCAAGCTTGGCCAGGATCATCAACTTTGATGAAGTTCAGTCGTCACCGGCGTCCACTCCTAAAGGAAGACAAAAAGGGCTCCAACAAAGAACCCTATAAAGAATCTCCATACTTTGTTGAGATTGAACCCGTGTATGAAAACAGGGATGAGGATATGGCATGGGGATGAATGTTATGGAACAAACTGCAAGAAACAAGGGAGATTATTATGGAATTCTAGTTTAATTCTAGCTTGCTTAGCCCTGCTTGCAAAGATTGATATGGTGGAAGTAAGTTTCTGATTTGGAGATTTAAGTATTGAAGGTTCATAGATAATCGAAGCATACGATGAGGCTCCATGATGCAAACTGAATGGAAGAAATAAAGAAGTGTGAAAAGTCCTAACCGTGAATAAGCTATTTAAAGATAAAGCGCTAGGCAATCTCACCGTTGAATACAAAGAGTCTTTGCCTCAAGATTGATGGATACAGAGATCGAAGCTACTCGGAGAAATGAAGGGCCGCCTATTGCAAAATTTGCCCATGTGAAACGCATAATCGTTGTGATCTTTGTATAGTAACATTTGAGACCACGCGTTTGAATCTGAAGTGTATCCGCTACTCAACAAAGAATCGGATCACCAAACAAAAGAATAAGACTAAATGGTATGTATTCCAGCTTACCCCGAAAGGCATGATTTTTGGATAACTATCCATCCTCAAGGGGAACAGGTCACTTTTCAGATAAATAGTTAGGGGCAATTATGGGACCATAATTTTTCAAGGTCGGAGTAAGGCTGATCGGATTACAATTATCTCAGAAGTCCGATCATGGACTCAACAACTTCGAGTGAAGTTGGATCAGACAGAGCATTAGTGCCACCATCACTTTGTTTCGGGGCAATAGGCGAAGTCCGAGCAATTCTGCTGGAATAACCATGCTTGTTCCGCAAGACACAAGATCTCATTCGGATATGAAAACAATCAGATCTTCTATATGTCTTTGAGTTCCTACAATCTAGGAATTGGCATGCGCCGCAAGTAATCACAACTCTTAAGAGGGTGCAATATCTACTTATAGATATCCTCTAAAATTCTTCCGACTTAGAACAAGTATTCTATCTTAAAGGGTCTATTTTCTAAGCGGTATAAAAACACCCATCTAGGGTTTGTCTCTGGTAACGCAATCTTTGCACTATGATTCTCTTACCCGCTGCTTGAGTCTAATACTTGCTTACTAACTTAACCGTCGGAGAGCTTTTGGCTGGCACACACCCCCGCCCCCACCCCCCCCCCCCCCCCCCCAAACAGTTTTAGGCTTACACACGGTTATTCTCTGTTTTGCATGTTGCTTGGGTATGTGCTTCCACCATCAGCGATGGTGAGCAAATTTGGTTCCAACAACATACATTAATCCCTTAAAGGCTAATGCTAGGGAGACTAAGGGCTAGTTTGGTATTGCTGTGCTTTTTAAAAAAAAAAATGCTTCTATTGTTCTGTGAGAATAAACAATTATAAAATAAAGTTGTTGAGTGTTTGGTAAACGGTTTTTTTTTTTTTTTTTTTTTTTGTAAAAGTGCTTTTAACGAAAAAAAATAGTATCTAAGTGTTTGGTAAACTTTTGTATAAATTGCTGGTGAATGTGTTAAATGACTAAAAATGATAGGTATTTAATGTGATATAATAATTGTCAAAGAGAATATTGTAGGGGCAATGATTGTAGGTTGGTAAAATATGAGGCGGTATACTTGCCATTTGAAAATTTCATTAAATGAGCATTGATTATTATGCTTTGAAAAAAAAAAAATTTAGAAGGATGGTAGACCCTGCTTCTTCTTTCCTATGCTTTTCTACTGTTATTGGTAGCAATTAAAAAAAAAAAACTTTTTGCTTTTGTTTTACCAAACACATTTGATGTTTCAGATTTTTTAATAAGCTGTTTTTTTTTTTAAAGCATCACACTCCCAAACTAGCCCTAAATTTTTAAACCATACGATGTGGTTGTTGATAATTGGATTATTACTTAAGTGTTTATGAATGTGCATATATCTTATTAGTGACACGTCATATGGTTTACAAATTTAGTCTACTTAGCATTACTCTTTGTTGAAGGTTAGACTTGAATTGGTATGACTGTCTAAAAACTTGTGCAACCCACATAGCTACTAGCTAATATAAATTAACAATCAAACAAAAATTCTTCAAAATTGGAAGAAAACAAAACACACACAGCATTTCAAATTGGGGACCTCTTGTTAATTTTTAACAATGAAAACCACAACTTCTGGTCAAAATTTCTAATCATTTGACCAAATTTTATATATTTATACTCTTAGAAGAAGAAATTCGTAAAAATTAGAAGGTAAAAATACGCACATATACAAGTCCTTCGACTTAATATATACGGACGTTGGGATTCAAATATTTTAATTATTTGTACCATCCTAACAATTAGTCAAGGATTAAAAAATATTATCTAAAAAAATTGGGCAAGCCCATTGATTCAATTCAAGGTGCGCATTGCTAATGTCTTTAGAGTGATGGGAAATGAAGAATTGACCAAAAAAGGGGAATGAATCATTGACTCAGTTCAAAGGGCTCATGGCTAATGTCTTCAGAGTGATGGGAAATGCAGAAATTTGTTAAAATATCTCATATTGACCGTATTTTTTAGAAAATAAGATTTAAATATTTTTAACATTACTTCAACTAATACTGAAACCTTTTATGATAAAATCCCACATTTGCACATGTGGTAATTAACAAGTTGTGGACAATATCGGTGTTGTTGGAAGTGGGTCTTTGGCCATCTCTCTAATAATTTGACATGGTATCAAAGTCAGGAAGTAGACCCGTACTACCACGTGATGGGTGGGTTCTTTGCCTCTGCGTGTAGGGTCAGTCTCATTGGCTCCATGTGATTGTCGATATGTGAATCCCTCTCTCTGATAATTTGACAGAATTGACCAAAAAAGGGGAATGAATCTTTTTGCTATGGCCATTTTGCCTAAAGTCAAACCACTATAGAAAGTCTTTTCCACTGATTATTTGTGGACGTAACTCCAATTGACAAAAACTAGCCCATTCCCTTTCTCTTTGACTTCACCCTGTTTTTAGAGCTGTGAAAATCTCATGTTTCTTTCCCCTGCAAGCACCAAAACCAATCAAATTTATCAGATAAATAAAAATACAGTGAGGGGGTGACATAAAACCAAATTTCGTGAAAAGAATACAAGAAAAAGCGGAATGTTTATAAGAAACGGTAATAGCAAGAGAAGATATAAAAATAGGAGCTGAATCCCACCAAAATATAAATTTGGTGAACTTCTCATGTTACACGAAAAAGCTTCAACTAAACTACCGTCTTTTTTGAACTTCATAAATTGCAGGTGAGCCAATACGCGGCCGAAAAAGCTAAGTGTACATTTCGATGTCTTTGGTTGTACATCACATTTGGCACTAATTACGATTATTTTGTATAACAATTCCCCAAAGTATATTTTAAGTTGGTAGTTTGAGGCCACATACATGTAGGTTCGTGGGATTTTTTAGTTTTACGATTTCTCATAGAAGACGTACCAGACTTAAAAAACTTTAATACAAAACATGTAGAAAGGGAGAAGAAAGTTGTCCATACAATAAACAAGCAATACTACAGCCTGCGTTTTATCCCCGCCACAATTTTGAAAGCAGCCAATTACGGCAAATTTGGTTAACCTAACACCATGGGCGTTGCATGCCTTTCAGTAATATGTACTAATTGCGTTACCCTTACTTATAGTAATATGTTCCCTAGCATTACCCTTACTTATAGTAATATGTACTAATTGGCTGTTTAACACGCCAGTTAACTTGGAATTTGGGAGCTTGGAAGGCTCGGGGGAACTAACCATGTAAAAGGTTGCTTGATAGACACTGTTTGATTGGTTGGCTTAAAGACTTCCATGGCCTATTAGGGGAAAGGGATCTTCTCCGGATCCCTTCTACCTAATCCTCTTTATCAAACAGTCCGGACCTTTGAAATTTGATCAAATAGCTAAAGTTATTATAACTTTTAGAGTGGACCCGTGTTTTTAGCCATTGGATCAAATTTCAAGAGCCCGAATTATTTGATACGAAGGATTAGGTGGAAGGGATCCGAAGATGATCCCTTTCCTATTAGGGGAGTTTCCTTCCCAACTTCCCCAATGACCAGCACCAGAAAGATTTTGACCGCTTGACTATTCAACCATTCTCGTTACGATGATGTCATTCAAAAAGGGTAATGTTATGGAGATTAAATTTATAAACTAAATACTGAAAACTAAAGGACATAAAAGTTGATGATTTGGTTTATTACTTAAACATTGATAAACGTGCTCATTCTTCTTAATAACACATCATTCAGTTTGTAAATTTAATCTCTTTAACATTACCTATTCAAAAATCCTCGAAACTCCTCTGAACCACACATATTACAGAAAGGATCGACTGTTCAGTGTTCACTCGTAGCATCGTGAAACATGATTGGTCTTTCGTGTCCGGCCCGTCTCGCTTTCGGGTCTACTTATTCGTGTGAACGCTGAATGGATCCATAGCTGAAAAGCATATCCTAGTTCTAACGTTGTAATTTAATTTAGTAAAACATCATATGACAAATTTGGTCATTTGTGGCTGT
>JAOEHR010000013.1:8061196-8071696 GCA_025448175.1 Aronia arbutifolia
GTGGTAGGGGGTGGAATTATAGGTTTTAGCCCAGGGTTGGAGTGGGTCTAAGTGGGAAGTTTAAGTTTGATTATCACAAGGTAAGTTCGAATTACATTATTAGTAGCACAAGTCTACTCCTTTTTTTTCAGATCATTTTCAACTATTGGGAATAAAGCTTAATTAAAAATTTAAGAATCTGATTTTCTCCTCCAACCCTTATGGCTTAAAATTTTAACCGAGATTTTCTCGGTAAAGATTATCTTAATTTACTTTTTTAAATTCCGATAAGTAATTAAAAATCATACAAATATATATAGGAAGGAAAACTAATGAAAAGGGCTTGAAAACTTTGAGTTTTAACGATACGGACAAAATAAAGAGTAAGGTGAATAGAAGCAGAATTGACTTTTTAGTGTAAAAATGTGGTTTTTCGTTAAAGTGAACAGTATCGTGGGCTTTTCGTTAAAACTCCCTATTTATAAAGGTTTAAGTGAAATTTGATTTAAATAATTTTCTTATATTATATTAGACGTTAGATTTAATTTTATCATTAAATTTGATCTCATTTTATCACAACCGTTAGATTATAAGTAAAACAAAAAACAAAAAAATATTTGAAATATGACAGTTTGGTAGCTCCATAATAATTTAAGTAAGCCCTAAATTCTAGGGAAATCTAGTCTAAAGATATATTTTCTCCCATGAATTTTTTAACCCATTAATTGAAGATGGTTTGAGAGAGTTTTAAAGCATATATTTTAAGTTTTATCTCGAGTCAAAGATGGTTTTAACATAAATAATATCATTCATTAAAAAAATTTAAAAAAAAAAAAATATATATATATATATATATATATTATCGTCGTCGTGCGACTCAAGGCCCATGCCTCTATTTACATTTAACTACGAAGGGGAGATTTGAAGACGGGCCCAAAACATAAGCCCAATTAAAAATATAGAAAAAAGCATCACTGATGGCGCAAGTTAGCATCCGGCCTCAAATCGAAAGAGGCTTCAACAAAGGGTGGTGTTTCTGGAAGTAGGAGAAAGTTCTGGAACGTCATTGGTTCTGTCGCCCAACAATAATAACACTCAAAACGGCAAAACCCTAGGAAAGTAAAAGCTGCGAGATCCTCTTATCCACACTCACACTCTTCCTACTCCCCACGAAAGCTGCGACCTTTGAAGCTCTGACAATGGCGTCGGCCAACGCTCTTACTTCTGCTTCCGTCCTCTGCTCTCCCAAACAGGCACGTACTGGCTCCTTGGATTGCCTGCTATTGCGCAAGTGTTTGAAATTTTGCGTTTTGGGTGCTTCATATTTTGGTTACTCATTTTCTGTCAGCCAAACGTGGTTTAAGCTCTGTGGGTTGGTTTGATTGTGTTTTTGGGTTGCATTTTGGGATAATTTGAGGTTTATTTGCTTTAATCTGCCTGGGTTTTGTTTGGTTGGTTCAATTTTCACAATTTCGTTGTTGGTGTGAATTACTGGTAGCTTTATAGCTTGAATTAGTGGATAGTTTTGTGATTGGTAATTGGTTCTCGTTGGAAAGGATGGAAAATGCAGAGTTTAATAATCTGGGGTTTTTTATTTCTGTGTTTTTTGGTTGCTTGTTAATTGCATTTGAGGATTATTATGCTTAATCTGTTTCGGTTTTCTTCGCTTTGGTTAGTTTCGTAATTTCATTTCTATGGTGTGAATGTGATTTGATGGTGTTAGCAGAGTTTGAGAAGGGGGGTGAATCAGCAGCAAAACAATAGGGTGAATTACAGGCAATCAAGGGGTCGCTTTGTTGTGAAGTCCTCTGCAAAGGAAATTGCTTTTGACCAGCATTCAAGGCGTGCGCTACAGGCCGGAATTGATAAGCTTGCGGACGCTGTTGGCCTTACTCTTGGTCCTAGGGGTATCTTCTTTCTTTATCTTGCATATTTCTTTGGTGTGCGTTGGTAACCAAAAAAAACACCCCGCTTTAATTTGTTTCAACGGTTTTTAGTATGGAGAGGTTTCTTTTCATGGTATGCTCTTTGAATGGGAGCTGTTCTTGATATTGATTTGCTTTTTGTATTTTGAAGGGAGGAATGTTGTATTGGATGAGTATGGTAGTCCTAAAGTTGTCAATGATGGAGTCACTATTGCTAGAGCTATTGAGTTACCTGACGCGATGGAAAATGCTGGTGCAGCCCTAATTAGAGAGGTTTGACAGTTATGTTTATAGTAATTTCCTCGAAGTAGTACTGTACTATCGCAAATTTCCCAATTTACATTTTAATAATTGGTTTACCATGTTTCAACCGTGGGATTTAGGTTGCTAGCAAGACCAATGACTCTGCTGGTGATGGAACAACAACTGCATCAATTCTTGCACGGGAGATAATCAAGCTAGGGCTCTTGAGTGTGACCTCTGGTGCAAATCCTGTTTCGATAAAGAAGGGTATTGAGAAAACAGTACAAGGGCTGGTGGAGGAGCTAGAGAATAAGTCTAGGCCCGTTAAGGGTCGTGATGACGTTAAAGGTACTGTGGCTTGATGAGTGTAGGGTTATTTTGTTAAGTAATTTACTGAAAGCCCCACATTCTTATATTGATCATTGTTTTTCTTACAGCTGTCGCATCTATTTCTTCTGGAAACGATGAGCAAATTGGGACAATGATTGCTGATGCTATTGACAAGGTTGGACCTGATGGTGTCCTGTCGATTGAGTCATCCTCCTCATTTGAGACTACCGTCGAGGTAGAAGAAGGAATGGAGGTGTGTTTTCTTTTCTGGTTTTAGTGGCAGTTCAACTTTTCCTTCCTGTCCTGTATTTTATGATTATCATCTCTTGATGTTTGTTGTCTTCGGTTACAGATTGACAGAGGATATATCTCCCCTCAATTTGTTACAAACCCTGAGAAATTGGTTGTTGAATTCGAGAATGCAAGAGTTTTGGTTACTGACCAGAAGATTTCAGCTATAAAGGACATAATTCCATTGTTGGAGAAGACCACTCAGTTGAGAGCCCCTCTGCTTATAATTGCTGAGGATGTCTCTGGGGAGGCTTTGGCGACTCTTGTTGTGAACAAGTTGAGGGGTATACTGAATGTTGCCGCTATCAAAGCTCCTGGTTTTGGTGAACGGAGAAAGGCTCTCCTCCAAGATATTGCGATTTTGACAGGTAAATATATGGCTTAGTTTATCAGATTATATTTCAAGAACACAAGTCAAGTTTGATATCTCATGTTCGATTAGTTATCTTGTGTCTTCTTCTTTAACTTCATATTTAGTGGAGCATAATGCTTGGTTAGTTTGTTACATATGTTAGATATTATGATTATTATCTAGTGGTGCAATAAATAGTGATCAAACTTTACGTGGATATAGTACTCATTCAGCTTCTTCTTGATATATTCAGGTGCTGAGTTTCAAGCCAGTGATCTGAGTCTACTGGTTGAGAACACCTCTGTTGAGCAGCTTGGTTTGGCCCGAAAGGTGACAATCTCAAAGGACTCCACTACCATTATTGCTGATGCAGCATCAAAAGATGAGTTGCAGGCCAGAATTGCACAGCTGAAGAAAGAGTTATCTGAGACAGATTCTGTTTATGACTCAGAAAAACTGGCTGAGAGGATTGCCAAATTATCAGGTGGGGTTGCTGTTATAAAAGTCGGTGCAGCTACAGAGACTGAACTTGAGGACCGTAAGCTCCGTATTGAGGATGCCAAGAATGCTACTTTTGCTGCCATAGAGGAAGGGATTGTCCCTGGTGGTGGTGCTGCTTTGGTGCATCTCTCAGCATATGTTCCTGCCATCAAGGAAAAACTTCTCGATGCAGATGAGCAGCTAGGTGCTGACATTGTCCAGAAGGTAACAATAATACCTCATTTCAATATTCCATGATAATTCCCTTTTTAAGACTACTGTGCATGTAATCAAATTATCCTCCGGCTAATTTGAATATTTTCTGAATGTTCCGAACAGCAAGGGAGGTCGTAAAAAGAATTTTGCACAAATACGTATATCTCCATGTTATTTAAATCTGAAAATGGATCTTAGAGTGTCTAGGGTTGGGCCATGAGGGTCTCTTAATGCCTTTTTTCTTCTCACCGGAGTTATTTCACAAAGACCTCAATCTATGTGCTGCTTGCAGGCACTGGTAGCACCAGCAGCATTGATAGCTCAAAACGCAGGAATTGAAGGCGAAGTGGTGGTGGAGAAAATAAGGGATAGTGAATGGGAGGTTGGTTACAATGCAATGACAGACAAGTACGAGAACTTGGTGGATGCCGGTGTTATCGACCCAGCAAAGGTAACAAGATGTGCTTTGCAGAACGCAGCTTCGGTTGCCGGAATGGTCCTGACCACTCAGGCCATTGTGGTGGAAAAGGCTAAGCCCAAGTCAGCTGCGGCCGCTGCCCCACAAGGCATGACTGTGTAATATGTAGTATTTTTAGATTGTCAGAATTTCGGTAGAGTGGGATTCTGCGGTGAATTCGGGCCAAAGACGGTTGTTAAAACTTGTGTCATCACTAAGAATGTGCCCTTTTTGTACGGATTGACAACAACGATTGTTTCTACATAAAAGATGTGAGAAAATCGAGAGCTCTCTCTTTGCTTTCGCTACTTTTCTTTGACCATGGCGAGTTGCGCATTGGTGTTGGAGTCCTTTGTGTTTAAGGCATGGTTGAAGAGTGGAATCAGAGATTTACACTTAAACCTTAAAACAAGGACTGACGATTTGAGGGAATTGTTTTCCGCACTCAAGTTTGCTCCTTCTGCGTTCCTCTTTGTTTGTTCTAAGGAAATGTTATGTTTGGTTGAAGGATTTTCCGGTATCAAGTAATTTCAATTGGGATAATGCTTGTGACCCGCTCATGGGAGACTTCCTTCCCTACTTGCAGTTAACAACTTTACCGTTTGAACATCATAATCAGAATCGTCCATTTTCTTTGTCAATATCCGAAGGTCATATCATCTATACAAAATCATTTAACTTCGAAATCGTGTAGTCATTTATATGTGTTAAACTAATCAACAGATTTAGCAACAAGTAGCATCTTTATGATGAACCGTCAATTTGTTATGCATATGAATGGCTGAAAGATCTCCAAATTGAATAATTTTTTCCACATATGATCTTTAAGTAATGCTAAAGAGAATAAACGGTTCTGGTTATAATGTTTAGACGGTAAATATTCGTTAATCGTAATTTGTAAGTGAGACTGAGAAGACAAGTAAACCTTCCCAACAAAAAGACGCAAACATTATCCTTCAAATTAAATTAGTTAGAAATACGCTACAAAATGTTAGAATTGCGATTGAAAATTCATTATTTGAACCACCACCAATCTTGGTTTGGATTATGAAAAGAGCAACATTAGGTCACTGAAATATTTACATCTTAAATTAAAATTATTTGAGATTTGAGGGGCCAGATTATGAAGAATTGGCTGTACGAATCCCGAACAGGCCAATGCAATAAAATAATTAAGTTGGGCTTCAGTGCTTGTGTGAGTGACGGTACCATCTGGCCCATGACTCAGTGGATCGGTCCAAAAGAAAGTGCTTTGTTTTTTGTTTTCCAATTTTTAGGATTAACTATATTTTTTGTCTTCCCATTGCATCCTAAATTTTTAAAATTGTATCAGTTTATATTTTCTTATCTGTTCGAGCATTTTAGCTATAATATCATCCAAATGTGGCTTCATGTTAGTCCGCATAAGATCTCATTTTCATTGTGCCACTAATCTATTGAAGGACCAAACAATCAATACGATCAAAAATATAAACCGATACAATTTCGATACCTTATAGTTATGATGAAAAATTAAAACTTCATTACTCATTGTGAAAATTACGCAAATCTAAAGGGTGTGAAAACTAGTTAGCCTATTTTTTATACAAAAACACTTCAAGAGTTTGATTTGCGGGGAAAATAAACAGAACAAAACTTCCCATTTTGGTGCTCTTTTCCCATTATATCGTCAATTGGATTACTTTTGGGTATTGTTATTGACACTTTAATAAATTTATTATGCACTCATCGTAAGTGTATTTTTCTTTCTAGATATAAAATGTTTAAAGTACACAATGAGTTTTTTAGAGTGCTACTAATAATATTTTTTTTTCTAAAATATTAAATTTAATTTGGAAAAGAAGAACGCGTAAACGACCACGAGGCAATCCATTAGGACTAGCACACTAGAAATAAAAATCTGGTTTTGTAAATGATATTGTACTTCTATACATCTGTTTGGGTCCAAAATGATATTTTGGGCCGAGCTTAGAGTCATTCTCGGCCCAGTAGCATTCGTCTAGAATCTTGTTATGGGCCGTCCAGTCAAGGTCGGCCAAATTCTGTTGTAAGAAGGATTGGTTTAGATAAATGTGAGGTAGTCGAACCCTAGCGCAACAAGGAGTCTGAAAGCTAAAGATGCTTAGAATTAGGGGATGAATCTGGTTCGTTATGGAGCTTGGTTCAAAGTCCTATTGGAGCTAGGATTGGCTGAAACCTAATCAGATTGGATTGAGGAATTTTAATCTGAGTACTTTTCTAGTTCAGCCATAATAAGGGTTCACTATTATAAATAGAAAAGGGAGTGCATCATTCAATGCCCCTTCAAATCAACACCCAAATTGCCCTGCGCAAAGCTTCTCAACAACCCTGAAAATTTTTCATCTTCCCCTTTCTTTCCGCCAACACATCTTCAGTCTGGATAGACAGCATTGTGAAGGCAACCGGCGACATCTTCAATCTGGATAGACAGCACTGGAGTCGTAGAATTAGCCGACCAAAGAGCATTTTCAGTTTGGATAGACAACATTGCTTTGAGGGCGACTGGTTATTTATCCAAGTCTTGGCCATTAAGGATTTTCGAGTCCTTGTTGGTGGAGGTCATCTCATCAGCCTTCTTGGCGAAGTGAGGTGTTACAAGTCACTACGCTAGGCACATTGAACGCCGAGTTTTATTTCATGATTGAATATTCCTAAGTACATTTTAGAGTCTGGCATTCCAACAGCCGAACCATATTTATCTCTTTCGAGTATTTGTGTCCGTACAATCTGATACCAAGTCGGCGTACTTATACTCTTACGAATATAATTACTGAGATTGAACCCGGTGCCGACGATTTGTGAACTTCGCAAGACTAGCAGCCTTGTATTTAGGCTTTAGAACCTAAAGGCCGAGACATGTTCCTTCCTCGGGCGCAGTCGCAAGATCAAGAAGTCAGTAGCGCGCCCAACGCCACATCAACATATTTTACTCCCCGGCCGAGCTCAGCCGTCAAGTTGGCACACCCCGCACATAACCGAAAGACGTAGTTAGCTTATTAGTTACTCCGCCTGCACGCCACGTAAGCTTAGTAGTTTTTAGGGTCAACAATATATTGGTGGGAAATTGAGGCAGTCATTTGACAAATCTCCTTTTTAATGAATAGAAACTACATACGTATAGGTGCTAGAATGCAAGTGATGACAACAATAATACTCTTAACACATGTTGCACGACTCAAATCAAACAAGTGGAAAACACATTTTTGGGCGGAAAATTGTCCTCTCCGGATCCCTTTCTCCTAATCCACCAAGTTCGAGGATCCGGACCATTAAAATTTGATCCAACGGCTACAAGCTGGGGCCCACTTTAAAAGTTATAGTAACTTTAGTAGTTGGATCAAATTTCAATGGCCCAGATCCCCAAACTTGGTGAATTAGGAGGAAGGGATCCGGAGAGGATCCCTTTCCTTTTTGAGCGATACCAAAGAAGCATGTGTGATTGTTGGAGAAAATAAATAATTAGTATGTTCTGAAACCATATTAGAATGTGAAATTGCAACATAAAATAAACGGACATTAGGTTGATAAATTTGATATTTTTTCAACTACTAATGCTACAATCAACAATATGATAAATTCTATCATTCCCAGAGCAAATTAGTGAGATCATACAACCATACGACAGAGGGCCCTCCCAAGTTTTGGTCTCACACTCCCTAAAATTGTCACAGGAGAAAGTCTTAGGTCCTGCATCCATACCACCTTATCCCTCTGGCCTAGACTCAAAAAATCCCCCATGCCCCACCACGTTCTGATTTGAGTCTCACCACTATCCCACATCTAGAATCCACCCCCTCTCACACCAATATTCCACTCTCTACGCCGCAAGAAATTTTTCATTGTGACCGGAATATAGATGGTACACCACGTATTTTAATATAAGTGGTGGAAAATTATATTTTTTAAGTTATTAACTTTTTAACACACATATCTCTCAATTTGTATAGTGACACGTGGTGTACCACCCCGTGTTCCGATCATATTGAAAAATCTCTCCTACGCCGCACACAAGACCATCTCCACCCAATCAAATGTATGTCGGTATGCAACTACCTCTAACAATGGAGAGCCCCTAGGAACACCAAGGAGTCCTATCGTCACCACAATTGGAAAATAAATCCAAAGTTTTTATTTAGTTTTTATCAATGACGACGGAGTGACTTGAACCTAGAGAAGAGAATCACTAATAGACTAAAAACTAGTAAACTAATTATTATGAGTTCAAGTTTAAAGGGCAAAAATAGAAAGAAATAAAATCAAACGATGAAACTAACCCATTAAAATTCTTGTTACATATCAGAATGATAACGTTATTTAACACATTTTATACCACATTATGTGATCCATGAAATGGATAACTTGTTTTTTGGATTGAAAGTTGATAACTTGATGTTGATCCCTACCGTCGCAAATACTTTAAAATATGCGACGATTCTACAGTTGAGAAAGAAAGCACGTATAAATTGAATGGTGGTATGCATGCGACGTACGACTGTCATGCACATTGCAAATTTGCAACTGATAAGTGCTTCTTCTTTTTGTACAAAAAGCAGCAATATCTAGATTCTGAATTTCTGAAATAGAATCTGCTTTTTTCTCAAAATTATATGCACATCACTCCCACTAATCGTTGTCTGTATTTTTTAAAAATAATTTTTGGGGAATTTGGACTTTTGAATGTGATTTAAACATCATCGGCTTTGTATGATCCATGATGCTTATCCCACACCACCACCATCTGGTAAATTGATAGATCAAGGACTCGAGCTTCCTTTTTCTTTCCTTTTTCTATCGAGCTTGCATCCCTGAAACATGCATGATACGATCACATTATTGCTTTTTAATATTCTTTTATTTTTTAAATAAACAATAGTATCTATACTAAAAGGGTGGAGAAGTGGATTAAACTTTACAATGAGTTTGTCATAATAATGTGATTCAACTTCGTCGTCTGAATAAGATATTTTCTTTCAAACAAAAAAAGGAAAGAAATGGGACATTATAAGTAAATAATGTTTCCTGGCGGAAAAAAGAAAACATATAAGTCGTCGGTTATTTTATGTATCTTCTAGGTTCATTAATTTGGTAGGCGGTTTATGAGGGAATTGGTATGTGAAACTATTATCGTGTTTAGTAAAATTAGTAATGAGATATGCGAAATTTATACTTGCCAAATCACATTTGTACTATTTTTCTAATAGTAATAGTAGCATCAATACAATTAAGTTTCACCTCTATTAAAAATACAATACAAATGTGATCTACCAAACGCGATTTCCCTGAGATTTTCCATTTTAATGTCCACTATTTCCTTTCCCTTGTCACATTTTCCCTTAAATGTACTAAGTTTTAATTTTCTATATAGTTTCTATTTTGGTGTACTTGACCACTTTCACACGTTAATATTGTTCGATTATTTTACACGTTGAAATTCTAAACTACTATAATTTAGATAGAAAGGGATCAAAACTCAAGTGTAAAAAGATGAGCACATTGCTCTAACCAATTGGCGTAACCCACATTGCATTGCTTTTTTTTGGTTGAATGTGTTCATTTCGTTATGAATGAGAGGGGTATTGATGTCTTGAAAGGGATTTAACAAAAAATTTGAAAAGTCGTTTTTATTTTACTTGACTGCTTTTAGCAATTTCTATCAGCTACCTACTTCTTCGGTCCTCGCCTAATCGGATATTTCCTCTTTTAATGACGATGTGACATCATTTTATCGTGTGAACGTTTTAGTCTAAATTATTTTATTTTTTTTATCATTTAAAATTATCTTTAGAAAATTCATTTGATTTTGAGATTATTTTTTCATCCATGTGAATCAAACAAATTGACGGTACACAGTTGCGGAGCTATATATTTTTCAATAATGGGGGGTCAATTTTACATGAGTATAAGATTCATTTTTTTATACAACAATATTTTATTTTACACAACGAGGTGAGGGATTTGACTGAGTCACACAATGAGAGTCTCACTTTCAACTGAAAATGATCAGTACTAAAAAAATTGAACTCATTTGTGTTAAAAAAAAAGTACACACCCATAAACACTATATGTGGATGCAAATTTTCGCCTCCTTCTTCTTGGACAAAATTGCACCTACAAAACAAGTAACACCTTTGGTTAAGGCCAAGAGCCTCACGCGCCCACAATGAATGCGGGGGGGGGGTTTTGGCCGAAGAACCTCCGATGCCAAA
>JAOEHR010000013.1:8346510-8361044 GCA_025448175.1 Aronia arbutifolia
ATTACTAAATATACTTTATTTTTAAAAGAAAAATATTTATAAACTTTATCTTAAACATATAATCCAACGTTTAACAACAAATCATAATCCAATATTCAACATATAATCCAACATTTATGCTGCTTCAAATTTTCAGCTTTTTTTTCACCCAAAACTATGAAAATAAGCTTTTTTTAAGTGTTTACCAAACACCTTTTTGAGCTCAGTTTTTTTTTTTTTTTTTTTTATACCCATTTTTTTATAAAAGCACCTCAGTACCAAACCAGTACTAATACTTTGATTTTAAGTCGTGTAGGTTACATTAATGTTTTTGGATTGTTGGATTGCTATTGCAGCTATTTATGGAGAGCTTCCAAGTGTCCAAAACATGATCTTCACAGTCTGTTCAAAGCCCCAGAGATGTTTGTGTTTATTACCATTATGTTTCTATGTCCTCATTTATCTTTAGGCATAATTTGTTTCTCGAGATTACTGGCATTGATTCATGTAATGGTAGAGGACAGCAAGATTTTCATTAACTTTTCATTTTTGAAGAACTCAACAGTGATATTCTGCGTCGAAACCAAGAATTAGGCATTATTTCTAAAACTAAACCAATAGGTGAAAACTATTTATAAACTGGACTATACACTATTTATGAAACTGAACCAAGAAGTAGACACTATTTATGAAACACGACCAAGAACTAGGATCTATTTGTGAAAGTGGACAAATTACTAAACACTATTTATGAAACTGGACCCAATAACTAGGCATTATTTATGAAACATGACCAAGAACTAGGCACTATTTATGAAACTGGACAAATAAATAGTGTAGTACCGTTCAGTTTCATAAATAGTGTTCAGTTTCATAAATAGTGTTCAATTTTTCATACATAGTGTTTAGTTTCATAAACAATGTATGTGATGGATGCACTGGTTCTGCGCATCAGGTCTTTTTTTTTTTTTAATTTTTTTTAATTTTTTTTTAATTTTTTTTAATTTTTTTATATTAAAATTATGTCATTTTCATTAAAATTTAAGTTATTTTGTCTTTTTATTAAAATTTAAGGGTTTTTCATTAATATTTAATTTTTTTTTCATTAAATAAAGTTATAGCATGTTTTTTGGTTAAAATAAACTTAGTCCAAGCCCTTTTTATGAAAGAATAAAACCACATTGTTAATGAAATGAACCAAAATAACCCTCACTGTGTCTGGAAGGTAACAAAATAAACATTATTTCTACAATTGCAGCAAAATAATCAAGATTATTTAAAATGACTCATACTATTTTTGGAACTACAACAAAAAAAACCTCACTATTTATGAAACCAAGCCAAAATAGCTCATACTGTTTCTGGAATTACAATAGAAAACTCTCACTATTTATGAAATCGAACCAAAATAGCTCATACTATGTGACGACCCGCCCCTATTTTTCATTGTAATTTCTTTTCCGTTGGTGTGTTTTGACGTTTTTACCCTTTTTGGACAAAAGTGGAATATGACGTGGACGTGGTTTTTGGATTTCAGTTTCATTTTCCTGGTTTCATACTAAATTAGTACTCGTCGCTATGAATGTGTGGACGTGAGTTAGACCCGAATCGGATTGGTAACGAAAAAGTTACGCTCCGTTAAAGTACATTAACTACGGGTATTTTTGTACACGCGCCTACAAATTTATAGTGTCAGAACATTGTCAGGAGGACAGATTTTGTACATTTAAAATTGTGCAAAATCCATCCCTTCCCTAATTGGTGGATCTGGTCCCCTTTCCTTCACAAACAAACAACCAATCAAACCTTTGCTTTTTCCTTGAATCCCTCCTCACCACCCAATTGCTTTCCTTATTTTTCCCTCACCAATCAGATTTCACCCTCACCTTTCTCTCCCCCCATCAGTTTGTAGACATCACTTTCTCTCTCTTCCTTCTCTCTCCCCGAAGGCACTCTCTCACTTTCTCACTCAGCAACTTTCTCAAACAAACACCAAAACACACAAATGTGACCTGAAAACTACACCATCAAACTCCCACCACGAACACAACTATGCCCTTGGATCGTGGTTTGACGGAGTTTTGGACATCGAACTCAGAAGGTCCGACTCGGCTCAATTGTTTCCCGATGAGTTGCGAACGAGTTACGAGTTTTTAGGAAGTCTAAAGGCCTCCACTCAACTCCTCAAGGTCTTTAGTGAAGGTTTGAGGAAGCTTTGACGTGAAACAACCCGGTTTCAAGAAGTTGAGTTTTTGGCCGAACCTTTCAAAGCATTTTCAGGCCACTTCCTGTTCGTCTTTGGATTTCCAAAAGGTATAGATTTGTTCTACTCCTCAAGACCTTCATTTCCATATAAATTTCTTGAAAAATGGTTGAGAAATGAGCAAGTTATGAAGCTTTGAAAATTTTCCCAGAAACCGGCGAAGATTTCCAGTTTCCGACGAAACCAGACGGCGGTGACCGGCGAGGCTTGCCGTAGAAGACGACGGAATATTCCGTCAAAGTTCACAGAATATTCTAACGACGTCAGGTAACGCCGTTAACTTCCGTTAGTTATTTAACGAAATATTCCATCAGACTGACAGAATATTCCTGATGGATGTCAGGGCTTTGCCTGCGCATGGTGGCGCGTATGGCCGTGCCTTAGCAAGCGCGTGGCAGGGCGTCCGACCTTCGTTTTGCTTTTCGTCAATTTGTGTAGGTTCGCGACGTCGAGTAGATCGATTTCGTATATTCAAACCCTATGTTTGAGCAAACTACGGATGTTTTATTTAAGTTTCCGTATATGTGTTATTAAACTAATTAAATTAGTAATTTCACGTATAGGGGAAACGTATCCCGAGGACATATGGGGTCAAGTAAGGCTCGGAGGCTTCGTTTTGACTGCATATCTGTGAGTGGGTCATTTATTTTTATAGTATATGCATACTTGCTAGTTTCCAATTATAATTTGAAAAAGAATTTACTACGTATGGCTTAGGCTAAAGTTACATGAAGTAGTGAAATGATGAAATTTAGAAGATTATTTCTGAACCCTATAAGTTCACAGGTATGCACGAGATACCATGATATTATATTTATAGCTATGATTATTACTATGTTGATTAGAATTATCGAATCTTTGTGGCACGATATTATTTATGTTATATGCTCATCATTGCTTCACCCTGGTGTTAGTACTCCGCCTAGGGCCAGGGCTAGTCTTTCACGTGTATGTTCACATCTACACCGTTTGCTCGCCTTGGATCCAAGTTAGGCGCCAGTCGTGTCGTACATATTGCATTAGGCAATTTCGACTCGTATGTGACTGCGCTTCGACGCCAGCCTTCATGTGATTGTAGTACTAGAGCGCATTTATTACACCCAGTCCTGTCGTACAGGTTGCTTTAGGCAACTCCGACTCGTGTGTCAGCATGTGTCGATGAGCATTTGTTATGTTATGTTTACATATTACGAGGTTATGTGATATTGGTCACCTTATGCTTATTTGCAATAATTGTGCCTTATTCATTTCTTTAGACTTTGCAGGCTACGGTAAGTATTTTCCTACTATACGTAGTACGTATATATTTTGGAAACTATAATTGGTTTTACAGCGAGGGGTTATATTGTGTTTGAAAAGGTTTTTACAAAACATTATTTTCTGACCCACTACTTTGTTTTTCGACCCCTCCAGGTTTAGTAGCTGTGCTTACGTGTAAACGGGGACTCTGGCAAGATCTCAGTAGATGGTTATCTTCAGTGGTATAACCCTCACCCTATTTACTGTACTGTTCTTATGCTCTGAAATCATGTGTGAAATGGGTTCAATCCCACTCACCCGTGCACTCTTTTGATTATGCACTTTTAGGTTTAAATTAATTCACATTTTCCACTACACTACACTTTATGGCTTTGTCACCCTCCAGGTGTCAGCCAACACAACTTGATTTCGGAGTCCAAGTGGACATTCCGGGTCGGGGTGTGTCATACTATTTCTGGAACTACAACAAAAAAATCACACTATTTATGAAACCGAACCAAAGTAACCCATATTGTTTATGTAAGGAGCAAAATAAACACTATTTCTTAAACTATAACAAAATAACTAACCTATTTTTGCAAGTGAACCACTATGTCTTGACTACATCAAACTAACCCACATTATTTCTGAAAGTAAACCATAATAACCCACACTATTTTTGGAACTGCAACATTATAACCTACATTATTTCTGAAAGTGAACCAAAATAACTCACACTATTTCTAGAACTACAACATAATAACCCACACTATTTTTTAAAGTAATTCAAAATAACTCTATTTATGAAAAATAACAAAATAAACACTATTTCTATAATTAGAACAAAATAACTCACACTAATTTTGGATTTGAACCAAAGATAATGCACACTATTGCTGGAACTATCACAAACTAAACACTAATTATGAAACTGAAGGAAACACACACTATTTCTCATGGTTCTAGAAGACGCTAGGTGCAATATAGAAGAAATTTCTAAATAAATCTGGCAACTTCCAAACATGGCATACATAAAAATACATTATCCGGTAAATAGTTATGGAAAATTTTATTTGAACCCATACAACCTCAATTTACACCCAACTTAAATATTAATTGTGAATTGTCTTCTTAGCTCTATTGTGTAATTACCATAAAGTACAAGATGAAATAAACATAAAAATCAAAATTTACCAATAAACCCACATTCAATAATCACACCCTTACAATCACGCTATAACTCTTTTGCGTTCTGTTTTGGTTAAAACCCTAAGACATTGTCAAAGAGAAAAATAAGCTCTTTTTGACGGATGGATGATAATTTTGAAGCTTTAGATCTTCCAAATAATGTATGAATCAATTTATGTCAATTTTTTATTTCATTTCAATTCTTTATTTTTAGGCTTTAGTAGCAGTTTTATACTACCCGCAAATAGGCTTGAAATCAAGGATAATAAAGGTGGATGATGTATTTTCTGGTATTTTGTTTCTCTACCACCACATGTTCTAGTTTTTTCAAGGATGACCCAGGAGACAAGTTTTAGTGGTAGTGTCCAGATAAATATATGTCAGAACTGAATCTTTCTTGTGAAGAGGAAATAGTCATCACTCGAAGAGAAAATTGAAATCAAGGATTATTGAAATCAAATAATTGAATTGGGTAATTATACTTGGTAAAATCTCATTGAAACAATAACTTGCTCAGAGCATCAGGTGCGAAAGAAACCCACAAGATAACCCAATCCAACTTTCTCACAATTTTCCACCAATTCAACCTCTAAATCACTACACTCTGTAAGATTGGAAAATGCTAAATTTCTGCAAACTAAAAAATATTTTGAATACCTCAAGGCTTGGGTTGGTTAGGTGATGAAAACGAGCAATGCGAAATATGCAACAAAAGAAGGATTAAACACGAGACAAATATGTAAGATATATTGTTCTCTTTACATTTGAATGAGTTGTAGCAAACTGATTTTGTGTTTTTATTTCATTAATGGGTGTAAAGATAAACTTACATATTGAATTGGGTTTGTGTGGGTAGTTTAGGTTTAGAGAGATATTGATGGTTTAATTAAAATTGATATGAGTGTAGAGAGTAAGTTGGGTGTAGAAATATGTCATATGGGTTCAAATAAAATTTTCCAATAGCTATTTTGCCCTCCCTCGTTGGTGGAGCCGCTGAGTTTATGTTTGTTCAACATATCCAAGACTAAGTAGAAAAATAATTTATAACCAATAACAGTATGTATGTATATATAAATCTAGCAATCCTAATGATTGAGTACACAACAAGGCACAAGAAGTTCAATTCAGCAAATTAAATAGTTGAATAAATTATCATTAAAATTTTCAAAATCAATGGCAGACCAACATTTCCATTTCCAATTCCAATAAAAAAAAAGAACAAGTAAAAGTAGATCTGATATGTAAATGAAGGAAATGAAGCTGAACTTGGCTTATAGGGACGGACTTGATCTCCATGACGAGGTGCACGGACACCGAGTCCTCGTAGATGCCCTTGATCTGGATGATGGTGGGGTGCTCGGGGAGGTGGTGCATGATCTGAATCTCCCTCTAGATGTTGTCGTAGTCCCGCTGGCAGAGAAGCTTGCGCTTGGGGATGGACATGCAGTCGAATTGGGTGTCGGTGAGCTTGTGGGTGTAGAAGTAGGTGGTGCCGAATTCGCCTTGGCCCAATAACTTGCTGGTGAGGTAATGGTCTCTGAATCACGGCGTTTCGTATGGCAATACGGCAATATTGTGTGACTTTTATGAAGCTTCCTTGCTTGGGAATGCGATCTTCCGATTCGATTTGATTCTCCAATGACGATGAATTTCTTCTGATTTTTTATTTATTTTAATCTTTATTTCTTATTTGTGATTCATTCATTTCCATCCTTCTCCTTCGCTCTATGAAACTGTTATTGTTTCTCTCTCTCCATGTGCGTTTGTAGATTTTGGTTGGTCACTATGACAATTATTATTTATTTCTGAGTAAATAATATTTAGGCTTTAATGAGGTACTGGCATACTTGTAAATAAAGGAAAGTTTATTTAACAGAATTGGGCAGATAGAATGAAGTTTCTGTCAGGGGCATGGCTTAAAAATTATTTTATTGCGTGTTGGGATTTTAATTCAACTCATGTCTTTTAATATTTGTAGGGTTTAATATAGGTTAGTTTTGTCCTTATGATTACATATGAAGTTTTTTGGTTAAATAATAATTTAAGGTGGTTTTTTGTTAAATTAAACTTAACCTAAAACCTTTTCATTAAAACTCCCCATTTTAAAACCATGCCCAATTGGGCCTACTTTCTTCCTTTTAAAGAAGAGAAGGCCTAGGGATGACAACGGTTCATTTGGGGACGAAAATGCTCTATCCGTTCTCATAACTACGAAAATTAACTATATTCATAATCGCAAATTAACCATCGGGGATTATCCATAACCATACCCACCGGGTAACGGATTTTTCATCAGTTAACGGTTATATCCATCTTCATCAAAAATAAAAAATTATATTCATCCAATTGACGCACAATAATTTAGTAGATACTAATTTTGTCATTAAATAACAATGTCTAATAATAAGAAACATAACAATGAATGAATTTTGTAGAGTATAAAATAAGAGTATTGAATAAAACATTGATGATGTTGGTTGTTGATATCTCTCAAAAGCATGATGTTTGGTGTATAATGAATATAGGGTTTGATGCATAATGTATATAGTATAGGGTTTGATGAATACTATTATATTATGTACAAAATATATTATGCGGTGAATAATGAATATGGTAATAATGGTATAGGTGACACACCCCGGCCTAAATCGAGGCGTGATGGCCGTCACGTGGTGATGACGTAGCCATGTGCGCAGTGCGGAAGTGACAATGATATGAAAATGTGAGTAAATAAAAACCAAACTAACTAATTTACACTAGGTGAGTATATAAGTACTAATAAAGGTGTTTAGAGTATAGATACACATAATCAGAGCATAGGTACCAAAGTGCAGTCCAGCAGGCTAAGTATTAATTATACAAGATACGAAAAAGATTCCTACATTAATGGAAGTCTGTCAGAACCGCCGTAGAATCCTCGTAAGCCACCAACACGAACGTCTACCTAGTACTTGGAGGGGCGCAAAACAGAAAACGTGAGTGGGCAAAAACAAAGCTTTTCAAAACCATTTCTCTTTTCAAAAGTACTAACCCCTCGTCGTAAAACCCGTATAATTTCCCAGAAAATAATAATACATATGAATATAAAAATCATACTCGAGAGTAGAGAAAACCACATATATGACAGGTCAAGTATCTCAGCATAGGAAGTAAGTAAGCCAGGTGAAATAATTAATGCAAAATGATATGCCAGCCGGAGTCACTTAACGTGACCTGTACGACTGAACCTATAGCTCATCAAGTATGCCTGCACAAGAGTCGAAACCACCTATGGTGGTCTGTATGACAGGGCTGGGTGTAAATAAGTACGCTCAAGTGCTACGATCACGTGAAGACTGTGCGAATAATCGCGGGTCACCTACGAGTCGAAACCGCCTAATGTGGTCTGTACGATAGGGCTGTGCACCAAACTTGGATCCAAGGTGAGCATGCAGTGCGGGAGGTGAACATCACGTGAAGGACTGTGCCCTGGCCACGGGCTGGAGCACTAACACTAGGGTGCAGGATAATGAGCTCTAAATGCATATACGTAATCACAACAATGCATTCCAATCCACTATCATCAATATATGCTTACCTGAAGCTTACCTGGGCGTCCACATCATCACGCAATAATATTCATATCTATACTAGTGCATACTCTAAAATGTAATGCAATTGACATGGCATTTATAACGTAAATCCATTTAACACAGTTTCTGGGAAAATGCAAAGTATATATACAGAAAACCAAAAGGCCACTCACTGGTATGTAGTAGGGTCGTAACCCCCGAGTCTCGCCTGGCTACGCTCGTGCTTCGGAAACGTCTCACCTATATGTGAAACAACTATTTAAACCTTAATTTTAAACACATAACCAAAACTGTGTAATAACTTCTTATACGTTGCTCAATTTGGGTGTTTAAATATACCATCGTGGCCTACTCAACACCACGAACATCCCCATATTTTTAGAATTATTTTTGGACATCTCACGCGACCTCACGCGCTGGCCAAGGCACGGCCATACGGGCCGGCCACTCGCGGGCACGTGCCTGGCACGTTGGACGGAAACCCTAACGGCATTAGGGAATAATCCGTTAAATAGTAGCATGTACCGTTAACTTTACCTGACGCTGTCAGTATATTCCGTCAAAGTTGACAGAATATTCTCCTTCTTCTCCGATGGTTCGCAGGAATCCGACACCGGCCACCGTTGTGTCATCGGAAACTGGAAAATCTTTAAACCTTAATATCTTTCTCAAAGCTCAACCAAATTCCATGAATTTTATATCAATTTGAAGCCCTAAACGAGTAGAACATGATCTTACCTCTTTGAGGTCCTAAAACCAATGGAAAACAGTCGGACACAATCGGCCAAACTTGAAGCTTAACAAACCCAAGTGTTTCGACGTTCTAACCCCTCCAAAATTATCCTAGGATCCTAATATAATCGTTTAGGACCCTTTTTAAGCCTTAAAATCCTGTGAAATGTCCACGATCACGTCGGAGTAACAGGGTACCTCGTCAGAGCTCGCGAGTTCTCATGTTCCCGGTGTCCTTTCTTTGAACAACTGGTATGGTTAGGTTTGTATACTTGTAGAGAACTCGAAAGTGGTCTTCACTAGTTCGATCTGTGCAAGATGAAGTTGGTTGGGTGTGTGGGTGTACAGACTGTACGGATGAGAGAGAATTCGAGAAGGATGAGGGCGAGGAAGAAAGGTTACGCGTGTGTTTGTGTGTGTGTGTGTCTGGATTGGGTAAAAGTAAAAAGGAGTAGGGACCTGATTGGGCCATGATTCTAGGGCTAACAGTTAAATCTAAAACAAACCCACCATTCTAATTGGACCCAAGAAAATAGGAGATATGGCGATTGATCTATTTCCTTAGCTCGATTACACATTCGTTTATTCGTAACATTTTCGTTACAAATCCAATTCGACCCTAGCTAGCGTCAATGCTCTCGTGACGTCGAATATTATTTAATTACGTTAGTGAGAAAAATAATTTAGAACTATATACGTACATCCACGTCACCAATCCAACCAGGGCAAAAATGTCATTTTGCATATATTCGGGGAGAAAATATATATTTATTCGGGACGGGTCGTCACAACCTACCCCCTTAGGAAAATTTCATCCCCGAAATTTCTGTACACTAGCACATATCTCGCATAAAATCTTTTATTTCCCTAGTAGCCTCCTCCATTGAATGGTTCTTCCACAAAACTTTTACCATATGCACAATTTTATTCCTAAGAACCTTAACTTTCCAGTCTAAAATCATCACTGGCTCCTCGTCATATGTCAAGTTTCGATTAATTTCTAATGGCTGAGGAGGTATCACGTGTGAGGAATCAGAAACATAATGACGAAGCATAGAAATGTGAAAAACAGCATGCACCTTTGACAGCTCCGGGGGGTAACTCAAGTCTATAGGCGACTTCACCGATTCGTTCAGTGATTTGGTACGATCCAATGTAATGAGGACTTCACTTACCTTTCTTACCAAACCGTACTACGCCTTTCCACGAAGAGAGCTTCAAAAATACCCAATCTCCAACTTTATACACCCTATCAGTGGCGTGTTTATCGGCAAAGCTCTTCTATCGATCCTGGGCCCTTTCAGGTTAGCTTTAATTACCTGAATATTTTGTGTAGTCTCGTCCATAATCTCAGGGCGCACTAACACCCTCTCACCAACTTCTGACCAGCATAAAGGAGTATGACAAGATCTACCATAAAGTGCCTCAAAAGGTGACATACCGATGCTAGAATGGTAGCTGTTATTGTAGGCAAACTCAATCAAATCCAAACGCTTATGCCAAGCATCACCAAACTGCAATACAGAAGATCTTAGCATATCTTCTAGAATGGTAGCTGTTATTATAGTTCTCTCAGATTGCCGTCTGTCTGTGGATGATACGCCGTACTCTAAAGTAATCTCGAACCAAGAGCTTCCTGGAAAGCCACCCAAAACTTAGAAGTGAACCTAGGATCCCGATCATAAATAATACTAACTAAAACCCCGTGGTATTTAACAATCCCTGATATAAAAAACTCAGCTAATCAGCTTAAGGAATAGTTCTCTCGAACTGGTATAAAGTGTGCTGACTTAGTAAGCCGATCCATTATCACCCAAATGCCATCGTAACCATTTCGCGTACGAGGAAGCTTGTACACGAAATCCATAGTAATATTTTCCCATTTCCATTGGGGAACAGGAAGTAGCTGCATTAATCCAAAAGGTTTCTTCCTCTCAACTTTCACTTGCTGACAAATTGCACATCGACTCACATATCCAGCAATCTTTATTTTCATGCTAGGCCAATAGTAGAAAGGTCAAATAGTGTGATACACCTTAGTACTCCCAGGATGCATCGCATAAGCCGAAACATGTGCCTCATCAAGAATATCTTTCTTTAGTTTTGCAATATTCGGCACATACATCCATTTTTCCTGCATAAGTATGCCATCAGATTCTCGAATCCTGAGATCTTTCTTCTTCCCTTCTGAAACTGCCTAAATTAACTCCTGAGATTCCTCATCATTCATTTGAGCTTTGAGATTCCTAAAATTGGTCTAACCTGGAAACTAGCAAGTAAAGTTTCTTCCCGATCTTCCACCCCTAATTTCACTCCAGTGGATCTCAATTCTGTGAGAAGAGGGATACGGCAAGCATATAAAGCATTAATTCGGCCTTGAGATTTCTTGCTAAGCGCGTCTGCCACCAAATTTGCATGACCAGGGTGATACTCAATCATATAATCATAATCATTGAGTAATTTTATCCACCTTCGATGTCGAAGGTTAAGATTTTTCTGGGTGAATATGTACTGAAGACTTTTATGATCTGTGAAAATCTTACACTTTTTCCCGTAAAGATAATGTCTCCAAATCTTCAAGGCAAAAACAATGGCCGCCAACTCAAGATCATGCGTAGGATAATTCATCTCATGAGGCTTCAACTGTCGCGAAGCATAAGCAATCACCCTACCATGCTGCATCAACACACATCCTAAACCATGTAAAGAAGCATCACTGTAAATCTCAAAATTACCACTGTCATTTGGAAACGCCAAAACAGGTGCGTGAGTGAGGCAATACTTTAGCTGCTGAAAGTTTCGCTCACAATTATCATCCCACTCGAATTTAACATATTTTCTAGTCAACCTCGTCAATGGTAATGTTATGGCTAAAAAATCTTTAACAAACCGTCTGTAATAACCTGCTAGGCCAAGGAAACTTCGTACCTCGGTGACGGTCTGTGACTGCTCCTAATTTTTTACTGCAGCTACCTTCTGTGGGTCCACCTGAATACCCTAAGCTGATATTACATGCCCTAAAAATGCCACTTGATCTAACCAAAACTGGCATTTGCTAAACTTAGTATATAATTGGTGTTCCCTCAATCTCTTCAAAACCAGAGTGAGATGTTGAGTATGCTCTGCCTTAGACTTAAAATACACCAAAATATCATCAATAAAGACAATAACAAACTTGTCAAGGTATGGCTTAAATACCCGATTCATCAGATCCATAAAAGCTGCAGGTGCATTAGTTAACCTGAATGGCATCACGAGGAACTCGTAATGACCATATCGAGTCCTAAAAGTCGTCTTAGGAACATCTTCACTTTTGATCTTTAATTGATAATACCCAGACCTCAAATCAATTTTGGAAAACACGCAGGCACCTCGAAGTTGGTCAAATAAATCATCTATACGCGGTAACGGATAACGGTTTTTAATCATTACCCGATTTAGCTGTCGATAATCAATACACAACCTCAAAGTCCTATCTTTCTTTCATACAAATAAAACTGGAGCTCCCCAAGGTGAAGTACTAGGCAGAATGAAACCCTTATAAACCAATTCCTGCAACTGAGTTTTCAATTCCCTCCACTCAGCAGGAGCCATTCGGTAAAGATTTAAGGAAATAGGATCTGTACCTGGAAGTAAATCAATAGTGAACTCTACTTCTCGATCTGGTGATAGTCCAGGTAAATCATCAGGAAACACATCAGGGAAATGTCTAACTACTTGAACATCCTCCACACGGATAGAAGTATCTTCATTCAATACCACGTGAGCCAAATACCCTTGACAACCTTTCCTCAATAACCTTTTAGCCCTCACGGCAGAGATAATGCCGTGTCTTAATCGACTACGCTCACACACGAATGTGACCACGGGCAAGCCTGGACGATGGAAAGTGACAGTCTTCTGATAGCAATCCAACTGAGCACGATTGTAGTGTAACCAATCCATGCCCAGAATGACATCAAAGTCAACAATATCTAGTGGAACGAGATTAGCTGGCATGACAACATCCTCCACTAAAACAAGACATCTTTGATATTCCCAGCTAACATAACATGTCTCACCTCTAGGCATCGAAAACTCTAACTCGTAATCGAGAGGTGTGGGGTAGGGTTGCGTCTTCTGAGCAAACGTATGAGAAATAACAGAATGTGTGGCACCACAATCAATTAATACTCTAGCATAATGGCCAAGGATATTCAACGTACCCATGATCAAATCATGATTATTATGAGCGTCCTGCGGAGTGATATGATGGACACGACCATGTGCCTGCTGTCGTCCTCCACTACCTCTGTTAGCTTGATTTCCACGTCCTTGCAAACCACGTCCCTGACCAGGCTGATTAGGCTGGCTCGATGTTCCTGCACTGCCAGAAGCAACCTTCATATTCTAGGATTGCCCTCTGGAATACCATTGTGATCCACCACCTGGATATAGCGTGTAACCTCATGGGTACTGAGCGTAACCACTCTACTAATACGGATCATGTGGGTATTGATACTGTCATCCAGAATATAGAGCTATATCGCCCTGGTAATGATATACTCCACCATAACCCGTCTGGGTATAACCACTAGGTCCTGGGACCTGCTGAATAGGAACTGGTGATGGTAAGGCAGATGACTGAGGCTTCTGCTGATTCTGTGGGCACTGAATAGCCCGATGTCCCATCTGGCCACAAGTGAAACATCCACTGCTACCTCGTCTACACCCCCTAAAATGCTTATTATTGCACCTACGACAAAATGGTGCACCTGTACTGCCAGAATCTCTCTGTCTTTGGAACTGAAAACCCCCTGAAAACCGGCCACCTCTCCGCTGCACAGTGGAACTCGAGCCCCCACTAGAAGAACCAGAACTAGTACCACTTCTCTTAAAACTCTGCGTCTTGCGAGGTCCATGTGATGTCTGGCCTTTATCTTTATTATTATTTTTCTTCTAGTTATTATGTTTTTCTTCCTCTTCCTCACTGTCACTGGGCATATTTTCTGAATCCTCAACCCGCAGTAAAACCTCGTAAAACTCTTGGTATGTAGAACAGGGAGTCGTAGTCACCATAGAGTGCCATTTCTTCCTAGTACCCCCACTTAAATCGTCGAAGCATCTCCACAGGATTAGTAGCAATCTCAAGACAATAACGAGATAAATCAGTAAACTTCCGATAATACTCAATAGCTGACATTTTTCCTTGCTTTAAATGTGAAAATTCTTGCCTCTTACGGTCCAAATACTCTGGTGACATCTGAAATAATTGCTTAAAAACCTCTCAATCAGCGGCTTCTTCCGGTGACATCTGAAAAGATTCTTGCCTTCACCAAGATGCAACCTCCCCTCCCAAAAATCAAGTGGTCGTCTCGACCCATCTATCCTCAGGAAGATTTCCCTGTCGATGCATCAATCGAAAAGTTTTCTCAACATGGTTGTGCCAACGCTTAGCTCTCTCGAGCCCCTCAGTATCAACAAAATTATTCAACCTTAGATTATAAGAAGAAAGAATGCTTTTCAATGATATTTTATTTCATATCAAAACAAGGTATATATACAACCCTATACAGATATGG
>JAOEHR010000013.1:8421382-8439202 GCA_025448175.1 Aronia arbutifolia
TTGCGAAAAAGCCGAAAGAAAATAAAGGCGCAAAGAGACCTCCAAAATCTCCCGCACGAGAGAGCCCTGTCCTCCTCTGGTTTCCTTTCTCGCACAAGGTAAAACCACTCACTCTCTCTCTCTCGCTCTCTCTTTCTCTCTCTCGCACTCACAAGTCACAAGAGGCCTCCATGGCTTCTTCTGCTTCTGCAATCACAACCGTCCTTTCCCGCCTCTCCCTAATCCGATTGGCACCCAAACCCTCCCCATCATCTCCTTATACAATCCCATTCTTTTCCCCCAAGCCCAAGGTCCAAATTCATCTTACATATTCTATATCCTTCGGGATTCGATAGTTCGGTTGCTCTCTTACTTTAGTGTGTCTTTGCAGGGTCCGAATCCGAAATACCGATTCCGATTGTTTTCTTCAATGGCGTCCGAACCGAAAGAATCTCCGGCCAAGAACCCGGGCCTCCAGGCCACCCCAGATGAAGCCACTAAGGGTTACATCATGCAGCAAACTGTATGCAACCGCCTCCCTTTGAATGAATAGATACAAAGTTTGTATTTTTGTTTTTCTGACACTTGCTCTGTATTTAATTTTGCTGTAGAAGTGGATTTTTATTGTGAATTTTGATTGCAGATGTTCCGAATAAAGGACCCAAAAGCCAGTCTTGACTTTTATTCGCGTGTGTTGGGAATGTCGTAAGTTGTTGTTGTTGTTTACGGCGTTTTGATTGAAATTCTCTCTCTACTGTTTATATGCTTTTGTTGTGTTAAGTATTAGTTAAGATTGGCATTTTCTTTGTTTAAGTTGAGGAGTTTTTCGGATCGTGAAATTATTGTGTTTTTGTGTGTGGAGGGTAGAGTTGATTAATATCTAGGATTCAAGTACATCAGACTTTGGGTGCATTGGTTTTGTTATTAGAAATCTGCACAAATAGTGGAGCAAAAGGAAGAACAGGCAAATCAATATCGGTTTAAAGTATCAGGATGTTACTCTTGATGTTGAACTTTGGTGGGTTTGTCTATGGATACCCCACAGTTTCTTTGGATTTATTGGGACTTGATAGCGGGATTTCAGTTGGGTTGTTTTTGTGTTATCATGAGATGTAATGCCTCTTTGATTGGTTTTTGTATGAGTGTGCATGTAAACATGCATGTATGCACTTTGCTAAAGCTGGAGATTCTGTAACTGGATGTTGTTGTTCGAAAAATTGACTCCTTAAGTGGAAATTGATGGTGATTTATACTATTGTTCAGGCTACTTAAGAGGCTCGATTTTCCAGAAATGAAGTTTAGTTTGTACTTTTTGGGCTATGAGGTAAAATTCATAACGTCCCATCTGCTGTAACAGAATTTTATACTAGATGCTCTTGTTGGATTTGCAGTTGTAGTTGGATTACTGTATTTCCATTCCCTCAACCATCTGACACATCTCCGACGTCCCATTTAATGCTTCTTCTTAAGGGAGCAGTTTGGCCTTTCACATTTTAATCAGTCAAACCCCTATATGCAATTAAAGTGTGTGATAGTATGTCTCTAAAAATTGTCCTGGTGTTTACAGAGACGTTTAATTTAAATTTGATTTTTTTCTGGAATAGGATCCTGCTTCAGCTCCAACTAACTCGGTTGATAGAACAGTTTGGACTTTTGGTCGGAAGGCTACAATTGAGTTGACACAGTGAGATTCTTTTGTTTTTCCTACATGGTCATATTTTTTGTACAATTTTCGTCGAATGCTCTCAGTAATATCCGACAATCACTTATATTTCCAGTAATTGGGGTACTGAAAGTGATCCAGAATTCAAAGGATATCACAATGGGAATTCAGAACCTCGTGGCTTTGGTATGTAACGTCCTATCAATGCGTTATAACATACGGTTTTATTTTTATGTTTTATAATGTAGTTGTTTTTTCCCTTTAGACTTTGATTAACTATTCCATTTAATGCGAAATGCCACATATTATGTCATTTCTTCTTTAGCAGCAAGTATTGATGGTTCCGAGAAATGCGTACATTTGGACTCTCTGAACCATGAACTTAAAATACATTCCTAAGCTTAGTTCTGTCTATAAAAAAAATTAGGCTACATTTTTCAACAATAACAAAATTTTAAAGCATAAACTTATTGTATGGATTCGGTGTGTATCATTATATAAAGTGTGGTATAGAGTACAATATTTTCGTGTTTAAACAAAAGATAAGAGATCTTCCAATGCTCAGTTAGTCTAATTATCAGGAAGGCTTGATTTGTGGACAGGATCAGCAACTACTGAAATTCATACTGGATCAGCAACCTTAAACCCTAAATCATATATTGCTGCAAATGTGAATAATATGAATATTCCTCAGTCATTTACATTTTTCCTTGTAGCTTTGCCTGATGGCCATTGGTAGTGGTTGATCAAGCATGTTGCATGTACTTTTTCTACTTTGTACATAGTGATTCTGACAGACTGTATGCCAATCAATTCTACTTTCTGGCATTCACAGTGGTTAGCCTAACTGTCTAATTTTGTTACTCAGGACACATTGGCATCACCGTTGATGATACATACAAGGCATGTGAGAGATTTGAAAGTCTTGGGGTAGAATTTGTGAAAAAGCCAGATGATGGTAAGAACTTTTATATAGTAGAATCTATTAATAGGTATGAGATGTATCCTGGAAGGCCTGGACCTCGTTGAACAGTAGCACATATAATTGGAGGGGATTGATTGGGTCACATTGGATCCTTTTTATGTAAATAAATTGATAATTTTTGGTATCAGTTTGTAGGGATTCTCTGTTGTATACTCTATTTAAAAGTAATGCAGATGGTTTCAGTTAACCAAAAGATCATCACTTTCCTGAATTAACAGCAGCAGTACTTCTAAGTTTGTACCAAAACCCTTTGAGAAGCCTTATGGTTTTTAAGGATGTATGTGCATGGTTAGGTGCGTGCTCATTTATGCATGTCTGGTATCTTCTAGTTCAATCATGATTTTGGTTACAAACTTACAATAAGGAATGAGCAAGATCATGTGTGTTTCCTTATCTTCGGGTGGATGACCAAGACCATTACTTTTCATTCTCACTACTGCTTGGTTTTTGGATTTTTAGCACATCCCCTTTTAGACTCCTGCACTGTTTTATTTGAAGAAATACAGAATGGGGAAATATTTATGTATATCTGGTTCCTTAATTTTGTGACGTTGATTACAGGAAAGATGAAAGGGATAGCATTCATTAAGGATCCTGATGGTTATTGGATCGAGATCTTTGACCTTAAAACTATAGGAACAGTCACAGCTGATGCTTCTTGAGTTCATGGCACCTTATTTTCAGGTTAATTTCAGTTTTCTTATTCGTAATTTTAACTGATTGGGTAGGATTTGATTTCAAAACATTCAGTTTACTGGCCTACAGCATCATGTGTATCGTAAGCTTAACAATGCACATCTGCTAACCACTATGTTAAGCATTTTATTTTGTTACTAGATTCCCTACCCTCCCTCAGAAACATGATCAGACGTTGCACTGACTCATGGTACTTGAGCCATTAAAAATGCTTGTATTCAAATCCATGCATGGATGACTACATTGTGCAGATGTAGTTCAAGATGGGTATTTACAATGAGTTTGGTGCAGGCATACATTTATCTTGTGATAGGTTTTGGCCATTAACACATGGTGTTTCTGAAATCTGAATGCGCGCTTGGTATACAAAAACTTTGAATCTCCAGAAAACGGGCATGCATGGTGTAATAGCATGCATCTAAAAGTGTGTAACCTTTCTCTTGGGGCATGCTGATACACCGGATTGGACTGGACAGTGGACAGGACTAATTTTAAGAATTGCTTGGATTGGCATGCTTGTGCAGTTGTACTTAGTGATGTCCTATGTTTGATGTGTATTCTGGACTAATACATCAAGAGTTAAAATATTTGTCAAAAACTGAAAATAATACATGCAAGATTCCTGATTAAGATTAATTAATTTTAATATATCTTTTCCTTTGCAAAATAATGCATCCATTATGTACAAAGCTGTGAAAATAATAGTTACTTGAAAATTTGTTTTTGGTCCAGATGTTTAAGAGCATTTATCGTTTTGGTGCTTTTTGTTTTTCCTGTTTTGGTGGATTTTCTTCTTCAATTCATTTAACGCTTGCATTTCTTGGTTCGATGTTGAAGGTTAGAAACTTGCATAGTTATCAAAACTTAAATGTATTCGATATCAATGCAGGTGAGCGGATGTGGCAATTTGCAGGCGACAGCGATTCTCAGTTCTTCCTGATATACTCCGGGTCCAGATGTTTTGGCACTTTTTCATGTGTGTTTGTTTTGTTTCTTGTTTCTATGGTGTGTGGAGTGTTTTGAGTATTGTGTAAGTTGGTCCTCGGAACAAGTTACCTTTGTTTTGGTTGTCTACTCGACTGTTTCGTTAGCACAAACTTAGTCCTTCTGATCTCAATGTTTTTGTTCAAACTTTGCTCAGACCAAGTTCAACTTATGCAAGTAATGGGTTTCTAAATCCATAACTACTAAAGCAGTCAAATTCATAATATTTATAAGCATTGAGTTTCTTGTATGTGCACCTGCACATATCAAGCTTAAGTGCTTAAGAGCATTTATCTCTGCATCTGCATATGTGGTTCAATTTTTTATTATCATTTGCCCGCTATTTTGCTTGTATCGGGGTAAAAAAACCACTGCAGAGTGATCATGGTCACCGAGCACGACACAAATCCGTCAGCCGATTATGGCCATCTCACAAACGGAAAAGGATCCGACGTGATCGTGACCGTTCATCGTACATCGTGCGGTTAGTTTTTTTTAGATACTATTTATATTTAATTTTAAAATTTAAATTTTGAAATGATTTTTTACGGCATGATGTACGATGAACAATCACTATCACAGGATCCTTAGGATCCAAACGAATGGGATTTTCTTTTGTTCGAGAGGAGTGCATATAGTTTTACAAGTACTCAAGCGTATATCAATAAATTTTTCTTGTACTGCGGAGGTTAAAATAAAAAGTGGTAGTCATACATAAACTTGATGCCGTTCATATACAACAAAATACTAGAGACATGAACTGGATTAATAGTTTGGACATTAGTTAGTGAGCAAAAGAATTGCGACTTTGTATTCCAATAGCTTGTGGTCCTTCCTGCAATTTTTAATTTGTGTGCGGCATCGACATTGTAGTCCTCGAGATACATAAAAACTAGGAAATATATGCAAACTTACTAAAGTGATTCTTACTTCAAAGATGTACCTTTTCTTTGAAATTTGTTATCGGCATTCCGAAAATTATATTTGCACTCTAAATTTTCTATAAATAAAGGAAAGTGTTATTGGCATTTCAAAAATCTCATTTTACACTCCTCATAAGTGTATTTTTCTTTTTTAATATAGAAAGTTTGGAGTGTAGAATGAGATTTTTTTAATGCTAATAACAATTCCTTAAATAAAAAAAATATATATATTTATGAGGAGTGCAAAATAATATTTTTAAAGTGCTAATAACTAGTCCTTTTTTTAAGAGAAAAACAAACTTACAAATAGATTCTCGATGATCCTATTACAACTTGTCGCAAAGTAACCTAAGAACTATTACGTGAGGAAAATTATTAAACCAAACACAAGACTGGATATGGTTATGTACTTCATTAGCAAAAGCCATTTGCAAACATGTTGACTGTGAAATCCCACATCGTCTAGGAGAGTGGATCATGTGAGTTTTATATGTATATTCTCATCTCTACTTAGCACGGGGCCTTTTGGGAGCTCACTGGCTTCGGGTTCCATCGGAACTCCGAAGTTAAGTTAGTAGCGCGCGAGAGCACTCCCATGATGGGTGACCCACTGGGAAGTTCTCGTGTGAGTTCCCAGAAACAAACCGTGAGGACGTGGTGGGGGCCCAAATCCTAACCCTGGCCGCGAGTGTGCCGACGAGGACGTCGAACCCCTAAAGGGGGTGGATTGTGAGATCCCACATCGCCCAGGGGAGTGGATCATGTGAGCCTTATATGTATATTCCTATCTTTACCTAACACGAGGCCTTTTGGGATCTTACTAGCTTCGGGTTCCATCGGAACTCCGAAGTTAAGCGAGTAGCACGCGAGAGCACTCCCATGATGGGTAACCCACTTGGAAGTTCTCGTGTGAGTTCCCAGAAACAAAACCGTGAGGGCGTGGTTGGGGCCCAAAACGGACAATATTGTGTTGTGGTGAAGTCGTGCCCAGGATGTGAAAATTTCTTCCCAGAAACAAAACCGTGAGGGCGTGGTCGGGGCCCAAAGCGGACAATATCGTGCTGTGGTGAAGTCGTGCCTGGGATGTGAAAATTTCTTCCTGGAAACAAAACCGTGAGGGAGTGGTCGGGGCCCAAAACGGACAATATCGTGCTACAGTAAAGTCGAGCCAGGGATGTGGTGGGAGCCCGGGCGGGGATGTGACATTGACTTCTCTAAACATATGCTTAATCGAGTAATCTTTAGTAGATATCAAATATCTTTGACGAAGGATGAAATTTACCACAAAATTTGCATCTCCTTTTTTATTACATGTACTAGGATTTTAGAGTCGTCTTTGATATCAACTTTTGCAATGCACATTTGTGGTGGCCATTGAAGAGTTTAAAGTTGTAGCTTAAACGTGAAATACCAAAGATGTAATGCTTGATTACACGTACAAACACATGTAACATGTTGGCAACCTGTCCAATTACAATAAAAAAAAAAAAAAAAAAAAAAAAAAAAAAAAAAGGAGAGAGAGAGAGAAAGAAAATGATATTTTCCTCTTATAATTCCTTCTAACCCAATTATTATTCCAACATCGGAGATTATATACCACAAAAGAAACGGAAAAGGATCCTAGGGATTCCGTGATCATGATCGTTTATCGTATATCGTGCGGTTAGTTTTTGTTAGGTACTATTTATATTTAATTTTAAATTTTAAAATGATTTCTGACCGAACGATGTATGATGAACGGTCACAATCACGGAATCCCTAGGATCCTCAAGAAAAGGATCCGGCGATGATCCTTTTCCAAAATAAACTACTACATAATAAGCTCATCCCCTTTTTTAATTGTCCTCCTGCTTCCTTTGATTAGGGGGAGGTCATGTTCATGTGTGTTTGTCAGAGCCGGCTTTCAGCATGTGTGACCGGTTCCATTGCACAGGGCTCCAAAATTTTAGGGGCCCCCAAAACTATTTTTTATTGAATATAATAATATATAAAATAATATTATATGAAATAAAATACAAAATATATATATATAAATCTAATGGACCCAAAAGTCATAAGGCTACCTGCCTAAAATCAGTATGGAATTATATAAAATTATAATTAAAATAGCTATGTTGGCAAAGCTAATCAATTTAAAGGGGAGAACCCCACCGAGGCAAACAATTCATGTCAGAGACTCAGAGTCCACTTTTCTTCTCAGTTCTCTCACGCCATCGTCTCATCGTTGCTTCACACTTTTCTTCTTTCACATCAGAGTCCCTGACGTCAGAATCCCAGACGCCGTCGCCAGTGTCCCACTCTACTTCCCTTCTCTCTTCGTCTCATTGTTCTTTTTTCCCACAAATTATTAAACCCTAATTATAAATTCATGAAATTGAAGAGAAACTTCCGAATCATGAAGACAATTCAACTGATCAGAGTAACGTAGACTTCGATTAAAGTAAGATATTTACTAATTTAAGTATATTGACTTGGAATTTGAAGATTTGGGTATTTTTCATCTATAATGATTTTTTTTAAGATGTCTTATAAGAAGGGCCCCTTTTATGAATTTCGCACAGGACCTCCGAAATCTCAGAGACGGCCCTGTATATATATAGGAATCCCTTCCCAAGAGGGATCCCCATTTTTAAAAAAAATTGGGATCCCCTCTTGACCGTTAGATTTGGCTTTAATGAAATTCTGTGGTTGAGATTCTGTGGCTTGTGATTTAATCTCAACCACATAATTTCATTAAAGTCAAATCTAACGGTCAAGAAGGTATCCCTTTATTTTTTTGAAAAATGGGGATCCCTCTTGGGAAGGGGCCTATATATATATATATATATATATATTTTTTTTTTTTCTATAACGATATATTTACTCTAAAGAGTGGGGGAATAAATTGGTATCGACTTACCATCCACGAGATTAAAACTTAAGATTTTCACTTACAAGTGAAGACAAATATTATTAGATTGTAGTACTAAGTGCAATAAGTAATACATTTAGGTTTTTGATTTCATCACATTCTAATTATTAGTTTCTGTATAATCAAATATTAGAAATTATCGTATGAAAACGCTAGATAACTTTCAAGACCTACCTTATCGTATAGATGTTACAGTAGCATTTTATACATGCAATGCAAATCATAGTATTCATTCTCATCCAAATGTCAATGAAAAAGAATATGTTTTTTCTCTAATATTGACAAATGGAAGTTTAACTAATAAGTCCTAAAGAAACACCCCACAAAGCAGTCCATCAAAGAATATTGTAATGTTTAATTTTTAGAATAATGAGACGCTTGATTCTTTTATGAAACAAAAAATATTACAAAATCCCATGAATGTGGAAGTAGTATGCTTTTTTCTTTCTTTTTTTTTTTTTTTGACAAAAGATAATATCATTTACACTGAATTTGTTTAAATTACAAAGAGTAAAATTCAATACTTAAGCGGAAAAAAAAAGCACATTACTTTAACCAACCTAACCAAATTTAAGTTTACGTGAAATCACAACATGATTAAAATGGAAGGATTGTTGTTTGCATCCTTTTGATCAAGTCAACTGCGAGCTAATCTATCTCTTTTATGTAATGTTTTTATCAACGGATATAATGATAAGAATTTCATTGGGGAAGGTATTCTAACGTATATAGAATAGGTATCTTTGTACTCAAAGATGATCGATTTCATTGAAAAATGTGTGACATAAATAGCTATTATGTATAACCAGATGATGAAATCAAGGTCACGGACAACTTAGAGGAAACAAGGTACAAACTGTTCGTATAATTTAATACAGCGGCTCTTTTCTGTTCTGTCAATCTCATAGTTTGGAGAGATTTTCGATGTGCTCGAAACACAAACATATATTTCATATATTACATACAAATAGATGGACATTTGAAAAGAAAAATTTATCTCCACTTATATAATAACATATAATATATTATTCAGTAATATGGACATATTGAAAAATCTCTACTTGATTTAGATGTGCAAACTTCAATACCCTATCTATGAATCCTCTAGGTTTATTCACAACAGATCATCATCATCCTCTAAATAATTACAGAAGTTTTTAAATAATTGAAATTAAAATATTTGAAGTGTCAGACTGGCAGTAGGTTCCACACTGTTTGACCTTACATTTTCACTGGAAAAGACATTCCTAGAAATGCTTTTCCTCACTGTTTTTAAATTAATCAAGTTGGAAAATCAATTGATAAAACAAAACGTTAACCCTAACTGGCAAGTTGCTATTTGTTTAATCAAATTGAAGCTCAAGTTAGATGCAGATTGACAAATAATGTGGTGATAAAGTGGAGACATCACATTCTTTTAGTTCTGTAAGTAGTGAGATTTTATTGGGATTATTGAAAATTTCACTAAAAAAAATGACAAAATTATTGAATAATATTAGATGAAACAAATTTTCAAGGCTGCAGCTTCAATTGGCCACACGTCAACTGCTCCCACTTTAATAAATCAGGGGTCGTATGACTGACAGAGATATTGTATTTGCATCACACAAATTTGGAGAGCTGTACACTGATTCTCGATAGGGATTCCCGGTCACTTAAATAAAATACGAGTCTAAATTGAACTCTGCTGGCAACCATATGAAACCCCCCTTGTTACTTTATTTTCATTTTAGGAAAGTTTCATGCATGTACAAGATATGGTAGCTGATATAGGTAGAGGAGAGCAATTCCCCAGGGGATTGTGTTTGATATACGGACTTTAGGTCAATGACTAACATCTCCACGGGTGTAGACAATTAAAGTAGATAAAATTAGGGTGGGCAAACGGGTACTAGACCCGCGGGGTGGGTCAGATCTATGCGGTTCGGGGTGGGTCTGAAAATTGTAAAACACAAATGGGACGGGGGGGGGTTCAAGAAATTAACAGGGCGGGGCGGGTCCAAAAGTCCCAAGAAACAGGGCCCTGGCTGGACCCGTTTCTCCCATTCCCACTCGTTTTCTAAAATGTTAATTTTATCTGGCATGGTACTACACAACACAAGTACTACAGATTAGGATTCTCACCGGATCCATTACATCCAGATCCTTCAGATCACCCATATTCTCATTCCCCTCTTCTCTGCAGCAATCACCATCACTGCTGCAAACAAACCTAAATGCGTTGCTGCAAACCTACGGTTGCAAACGCAGTGGAGGTGAGCGTGCAGCACGAGAACTACAGGAAAGACGCAAGGGCTTTCGTCATGTTGGCTGCAGTTGTTGATCTGAGGATGGATGCTTGCAGGATTTTCTCGCAGCGGCTAAGCAAGGAGTTTGGATGGGGTGATGACAAAGTGCTTCAGTAATTGTTGAGAAGAGTGGGGAGGATGAGTTGAAGAGATAGTTCATTTTCAGCCACATGATTCTATTACGGACGGCTGAGATTGGGTGAGCAATCTGAGCTCGAATCTCACCCGCCACTCTGATTCACTCCATGTTTCTCGCCCAGACACGCTTTCCAGATCCACGAGTTTCGCATATTCCGCCACCACATATTCAAGCTCGTCCAATAAAATCCCTTTCCATTAATTAATTTCCCAATTCTCGTCCCCCAACTCCCTCGAATTCATCACTCCAGTTCTCTTATTTGTCTTCGGCGGCGCCCTCTTCTTGTCCAACAATTCGATTTCAAACTCAAATCCGAACTCGGTCGAGTGGAAATTCAACTGGGATACTGAAAATTAGAAGTAAACAGATTGTACCCGTTGGACCGGTAGAAACCAGCCTGTTTTATACGGGCCAGGTTAAGTCTAATTCTCAGTTTTAAGAAAGTAAAATCCGTCCCGCCCCGCCCTGTTGTATTTTCAAGCGGGTCTGGTCCGATCCCTCCAATTTTGGGCCCTGCCCAGCCTGTGCCCATCCCTAGATAACACATGGTATGAGTGGAGCAAAAAATAATCTTAAAAATTCAGAAGACGACACATGAATTCTTTTTGAAAAAAGACAATGTTGCCCTCATCAAATGGACAGTACACACAAATATTCCCACATACAGTTCAACATCTCTGGAGGCTCGAGCAACTGACTACGACTACACCAAGCTCTCCTGCTTGTGGTGTGAAAAAGTTAAAAGCATAGGATTAATCATCAAATCATATATTTAATACATTCCTGATTAAAGATCAACTCAAACAAGTAAGTAATCCTCACCACAATCAAACAAGGATACTAACTTGATAATCCCAAGATATTGTGTCATAATTAATATCTTTGGGATAATGTTTCCCTCATCCATCCTACATATGACACACCTTGGCCAAAGGGAAGCCGCCATGGTAGGGCAAAACTCTAATCGTATAGCCGGCCACCTCTCTATAAATATTCCATCTATACCATTTTGTGGTAAACTTTTGCTACATACTCAAGCCTTAAACAATCACTCTTTTCAGAATTACTAACTTAGGCATCTGAGGTCCATTGGTCACCCCCAACCTCGTGGGCGCGCATGTGGCTTTAACCTTGATCAAAGGTGTTTATTGTCTTATAGATACAACTTCATCAAGACTGAAGCCGGCGGATTTTCGTTACCACAAACCGGTGCTCGCTTACTTGCCTTACAGAAAAAGTTTGTCACTCAAATAGATTAGCTAAACCAAGTAGGCAAATTTATATTTTATTATTTTGTTTAATCTATAACACTACTTTTACCTTTTAGTAATTTCATCTTTCTCCATATAAATATTTTACTATAAAAAGAGACGTGGGACCTAATTTGCCTACTCATGGTGTTGTAGACAATATTGGCTACTTTGGGTGAGTAGACAAAGTTTGCTTACTCAATTGGCTACTCTATTGGAGCTAAATTTTGCATATGTTGATCATCAAAAAGAGTTTGGCTACTCATTTAATTATTTTATTGGAGATGCTATAATAGAATAAGTAAATGAGTAGCCAAACTCTTGCTCATGCAATGCGATAGTACACCAGTTGCCTCTTTTGTTTCTCAACAACGAAACCCATGTAAATAAATTTGCTTTTAGTTAATTGTTTGTCTTTTGGCTAATCGTTTCTATTCTCTTTTAGTTGAATTCTAAGGAAAACTAATGAAAAATGTTTAAAAACTTTAAGTTTTAACGATAAGGACAAAATAAAGGGTAAAGTAAATAGTACCATGATTGACTTTTTAATATAAAAATATGATTTTTCGTTAAAGTGAATGGTACGGGAAACTTTTCGTTAAACTTTCTTAAATTCTATGATCATTTGGCAAAAAACAAAACAAAAGAACAAAATTTTGATGGTTGAGATTTTCGTTACCATAGAAGAATCGTGTTATGTGTTACATGTTAATTTAATAAACTCAACCAGCCGTATTTTTATTTCAGTCATGTTATGTTCATTTCCTCTGATTTAACACTGTATATTCACAAGACACGACTTATTGATATGACTTGTCACCCCTAATCATGAGTTGTTTAATTTCTTTTGAAGAATGAGAGGTGGGTGGCCTTGAAATGTGTTTTGTTTTTCCCCATTGGAATTTAACATCTTCACAAAAGAATATTTTGCACATGCATATTAAGCCCAATCGCTCAAAGAATTTTAAAACATTTTGAATGGGGCAATTAGAAAAAAAAAAAAAAACAAAACTATTCAAAACTTTTTTTGATACGCTACTTAGTACAACGATCTAGTTGTATTCTTCTTTGCTTATAAATGATAGGTATTAGGTTCAATTTTTGCCAAATGCGAATTTGAACTACATTATTATGGCTAGTCCATTATAAGATTGAACTCACTCTCTCATCCCTTTAGTATAGATATTATCGTATGTTAAAAATAATAAAGATAAAAAGTAAAGAATTTTCTTTGATACACAAAAACATTTTGGATGAAGGATTTGCATGCATTAGGAAATTTAAAAGAATGAAAGGAGATAACATTCTTCGACAGCTTCGAGGGAATATTTTGCCGGCAATTTGTTTGGAAAGAGATCCTCTCTGGATCTTTTCTATCAAGATCACCGGATCAAGTGATCCGGGTCTTCTAAATTTCATCCAACGATCCACTTGTTTTGATCTCTTAAATGCTGTGATAATTTTTTGCCATTAGATGAAATTTGGAAGGTCCGGATCATTTGATCCGGTGGCCTTGGTGAAAGAGATCCGTCCAATTTGTTTTACCGAAAATAATGGAGTGTAGTGGCATGCGAGGTTTTGGGTTATTGGGTGTAGAGATAGAAACATCGATTTTTATTTTCTTATTTATTTATATAAGGGTAAACTTGAAAGCTTAGTAGATAAACTTTTTAGTTGGGTGTAGAGATAAGATAAGTGGGTCCAGATAAAATTTTCCTTCTCCATTGGCTAATGGTTTTTGAGTTTAGAGTTAAAGTAGTTAAGGTTGAGACACTAAATTTGTTCATAAAGTTTTATTTACCTAATAATGGGCTGGTATATTTTTTTTCCTAAAAGTAACGTGACAATAGTTGATTGATTTAAATTTGAATTCAGCTTGATTATTGACAAGTAAGATATATAATGAGGCATAAACTGACATATTATTGGTGAAAAAATTGGTGCGTAAATTTGTAGTTTTTCATTCAAAATGATCTTTGAGATAGGCATAATTCATTGCTTTGGTCTTAGACAATGAAAATTAATAGAAGTGGTTCCTGATTTTGTCTACTGTAAATTATTTTGGTCTTTCTATGAAAAATCTGTCAATATTCTCGTTGAATTGTCCCATGAAGGACCACATGACCACCTTTTTAAATGTATTTTTGTCAAACCATCTCCTCCTCTTAACGAGGACATTGACATATATTTCAAGGAAAAAATGTTTTACAGTAGACAAACTCAAATACCACTTCTATCGATTTTCATTGCTAAAAATCAAAGTGAATAGTTATGCTAATTTGAATGACCATTTTTAACTAAAATGACTATCATTGGCTAAATATTTTAGAAACCTTCTTTTCAATTTTTTTTTTTTTTTGGAACTTTAACAAAAAGCTCTCGGCACTGTTCATTTTAATGAAATACCACATTTTTACACTAAAAAGTCAATCATGATACTATTCACTTTACTTTTTATTTTTTATTTTATAGTTAAAACTCAAAGTTTTCAAATTCTTTTCATTAGTTTTTTGTTTTTTTTTTTTCTGGTTTACTGTTGAGCTCAAACAGTTTTTCCTTTCAACGGACAATATTATTTCATTTTTTGTTTATAAAAATACAACTTATTTCAAAGAACCTCGCGATTGAATATCGCCTCCCCAAATGTACAGTCTAATCAACAGTACTCATTACTTCGTTTCTTGCGGAACCAATTTTATTTGTAGAGTCCAATTTTTTAACAGTACTACTGTTCCTGGCAACCCATTCTTATCATCATGGCATTGGCATGCCGACTTACAGACAAGAGACACGGTAACTCTGTCAAAGTAGATTTTTTTGTATACTCTTTGACATTTTATAATTTAACGTTAGTTTTCATATTAATATTATAAAATATTATCTAAAAAAACATGAAATAACAAAAAAATACAAAGAATTTATAAAGAAACTTACTTTTAAAGGATGTCTTTACAAAGACAATCGGTTGTGGACTGATCAACACACACATATAATAACTTCATGGCCGCCCTTGGGTTTTAACTATTGCACAAAATATTTTATGAGACATATTGTTAATAATATTTTATGAGACATATTATTAATAATAAACCATATTTTAGAGCTCGAGCCTTTTGCAAAACTCCAAAATTTCCAGCATCATCTTTTTGTCTTTAATTTACTGGAAGTAAGCAAGTTCCCACTTCCAGTCTGACGTGCTTCATCATACGTATAAAAGATTCTGAGCTTGATAAAAAATTTAAAAAAAAAAAAAAAAAAAAAAAAAGAAGATTCTGAGTGATTAACCTTACTACCAAGCAACAGTAATGCACCCTCTCCATACCCCCTCCACATACCAACAAAACTTTATTTCATGTGGAAGTTACTTAGTAGTAGTCAATAGTGAAGTCAATAATTTATGTTAAATAGAATTTAGATTGGATAAAGAATTTTTTTTTACAACAAAAATATATAAAACCGTAGTCTCGTTCTTTTGGTCATTTTAGTGATTAAGGATGTATAATCACTCACAATTGAATTTGATTACAAATGTTAAGAATAAAGTATTAAAAGTACATTAATTTATATTTATTCTTGATATCAAACTCAAGACTGAGTAGCCATGAATTCCTTTTCTCATTCTGACCAAAAGAACATTTTTCATTTTTTGTAGAAACATGAAGTACGAGAGAACTTGGAGGGCTTTGTAGTGCTAATTTGGGCACAAGAATTCTTTCTCTCTTGATTTCATGGATTATATAATAGAGGGAGATGAAAAATTAAACAAAATAATATTCTACAAGCGAAGCGATTTTTTTTTTTAAATTCTGTAGTAAAAAAAAGAGAGAATATGATTAACTAATATCGTTATAGAACCATAGCTATGAATCTTTGATGTAAACAACTAAAGCCTCGGTGTTTCCTTGTTGGATAGAAAGAACTGTCCAATACTATTAAACTCAATTTGATAATGGTATTATATTGGCCAAATTCAAATTTGATAGATTGTATATATATAGAGTAGAGGTTTATAAGAAAAAAAAAATTCAGGATAGGCTTGGGGATTATCCTGTTCTAATACTGTTCTAAGGTGGCTCCACTACCGGTGGTAGTTTTATCATTTCACTAGAGACGTATGATTTTGACGATGTTATTTAAACACACAAAATTAACATATTGACACATATATTCTTTTGGGATTCTCAAAAGTCACCGTTATCAATTATACAAATGAAGCTATGGAAAATGAAAAACAATAAGATAACATTGCATGCCTTGGTTAAACCAGTTCGTGTTTGGATAAGGTTCTTGTTCTTTGTAGCTTTCATGACACATTTTTAATTCTGAAGACGTTGCAGTGAAGGACCGTACAACAACATATCATCTTAATCATCATCAGCATTCACGTACTCTCAAAATGAAATGCACAAATTAACAAAATAAAAAGGGCTTTACCATGTACTGTAAAAAAAATAAAAATAAATCATCGCATATATCAGATTCAGAGTTCAGAAACATAAAGAATAGAGGTCCACTGAGTCAATCTTTCTGAATATCTCCCCCACCACCTCTCACCATACCCCATCAAATCCTTCTGATCATTTTACTTACAACAGTCAGTCAGTAGGCTCAACTCTTCAGCATTCAGCAGCTACTAGCATTCAATAACTTCAGTAGAAATACATGACCTTCTCATCATCTTCTGTCTTGCTTTCATCAACATTGAATAATAAGCAGTTAGACGTAGAGGAACCATTAATAATAGTATCATTATTATTAGTATTTTTACTACTAGTACTAATCAGCTGCTGCTTAACATCTTCATCCAGATCAGTAAACTCTAATGTGTTGTTTTCTGCTTCAAAATAAAACCCATTTGGCCTCTCAGTCCATTGGTTGCCATAGTTAAGCATCATGAAGCTCTGATGATCAAAACCCATTTCTTCTTGTTTGATGTTATTAATCTCTGATCTGCTGCAGTAGTCATAGCTGATCTGGTTATTACAGCTTCCAGCAGATGAAGTACTGCAACTTCCTTCACTTCCAAACATGAGGAGGTTATTGTTGTTATTTTTCTTCACTGCAGCTGGGTAATTTAGGGTTTGGAAAAGAGAAAAGGAGGAGTTGGTGAAAGTATTTGAGAAATTATTGGATGTCAGTGAAACTTGTGGTGGTAGTGGCAGTGGCACTTCAAACCCTAAGATAGATCTGTCGTAATTGCTTAAGTCTTTGTACAGTGATGAGAGAGGTTCAGATTGAATCAATGATTGGTTTTGGTAACTGTGATGAGAAGAAGTAGGAAATGGGGGAGGTTTTAGCAAATTTCTATGGTGGTGACGAGCTGGAGGAGAAGCCATATGCATCCCCATGAGCTTCTTCTTGAGCTTGGTGTTCCAATAGTTCTTGATATCATTGTCAGTCCTGCCTGACAGCTGAGCAGCTATAACTGACCACCTGTTGTTAATTACAATTGATTAATTGTTAATTACATATATAATTATACAGTAAGTACCAGAAGAAGCAGAAATTTATTCTGGCTTTCCCTTAACAGCTGTAAGTGGGTGTTGACACTAGATCCAAACTTGGCATGCATTCAGTGAAAATATCCAAAAATAGCAGATTCTTGATATATGCAGTTTCTATAAACAAGATAAAATAAGGAAAAAAAAACATTAACTAATCTTTGTCTTTTCTTTTTCTCCTTTTTTTCCTTTTCTTTGGTACTGATTTTGGATAGGTCATCAACATCTTTCATGATAGCAGTTGATAATTAAGGAAAAAAAAAGTAGACTCTAGAATATAGCTTTGGAAATTAGGTAAAAAGAGAAATTAATTAATATATTTAGTAAGAGTAGAGTAGAGAGTTACCTGCTTCCAATGCTAGCATAGAGGCTGCATATTATTCTGTCCTCCTCATCAGAGAATTCTCCATGTTTGATGTTTGGTCTCAGATAGTTAAGCCATCTCAATCTGCAGCTTTTCCCACATCTCTTCAGACCTGATCCAAACACCCAATTTAATTA
>JAOEHR010000013.1:8894371-8908371 GCA_025448175.1 Aronia arbutifolia
AATCACTTGTTAGGTCTAGAATTGAGTCTTTTTTATTGTTTGTTGCTGTTTTTAGTGTTTTGAGTCTATAGAGTCTAAATTAGTGTTTTTAAATTTTAAATGTGTTGATTAGCATCCCTAGTTAATCCCTGGTCTAGAACGATCCCTACTTACATCTTGACTACAATTAACAATTATAGGGTTTTAATTTGTGTGTCAAGTTAATTTTCACATCATGAAGGGATTAAAAGGGATAAAGAAAGAATATTTAGTTAAATGCCGAATGACATAGTTCCATTAAAATTGTCTATCGGTTTAATTTGTTTCTCAGATCATCCACCCTATAAATAGAACAGGTTCTACAACATGGAAAGACCCTTCTAACTCAACAAACAACTTAAAACGCTCTACACGAAATCCCTCAATCTATGTGAAACCCTTCTCACACCCTTGAGAAAAATACTAATGTCATCTCCAACCGACCTGGCCAAAGGATCATAAGCCAAAATATAGCTCGTTTTGACACGATAGACTTGTGGTCGCTACTCAACCAAAAACTAGACACCAAGCCAGTGAGGCTTCTGGCATCTCCAATCGATCTGGCCAGAGGGCCATAGGGCTAGGCCAAAGGGCTTGTGGGCCCCACTGAGCCAAAAAATGAGAAAATGGCCAACTGGCTGGCCCAACCCAGCCGGTCCAGCAGTTTGAATCCAACAACTACTTGCTGGCATCAGCTAGCCGTTATATTTGAATTTTTTTTAATTTAAAAATTTTATTTTTTTTTCTTATAACTACCTAAGCCATTAAACAATATTAAATAACATTAAGTAACATTAAACGATATTAAACAACTTTAAATAACATTAAGTAACATTAAACAACATAAAACTTATACGACATAAAAAAAACATTTAACAACATGGAACTTAAACAACATTAAAAAAATATTTAACAACATAAAACTTAAACACCTACTCCATGCTTCTTTTGGCCCAAAGATGTGTAACAAGATCCTGCTGTAGGTACTTATTTGTGGCACGGGAACGTATCATCTTATGGCGCCTCATGTACTCATTTAAAGAGATATTACCAGTTCTTGGATTCAAAGGCAAATTAGGCCTATCATATATTTTTGCACGAGCCCTTTTTGACCTATTTGGATCCTCTTGGTCGTCATCAGACTCTCCATCAATATACCCACCTCGCTCATCCTCCAAAATCATGTTGTGTAATATGATGCAAGATATCATGATGGAGCCCAAATTTTCTCGACTCCACCCTCTTGTCAGTTCCGTAATGATCTTCCACTATGCTTGTAGAATACCGAAAGCTCTCTCAACATCTTTTCGGTATGCCTCTTGATGTAAGGTAAACCACTTTTGGCGTCATTCGCAGGGTTTTCAATTGCTTGGACAAGTGTCGCCCACTTTGGGTAGATGCCATCTGCCAAGTAATACCCCATGTTATATTAACGGTCGTTGACGTAGTAGTCAAGTTGAGGTGCTTTACCCTCCGTCAGGTTATTAAAGAGGGGTGAACGACCAAGAACTGTACTATCATTTTGGGATCCTAGGACTCCAAGGAAAGCATGCCAGATCCATGTGTTAAATGACGCAACCGCCTCTAACACAATTGTTGGCTTTCTCAATCTTCCGCTAAAGCGTCATTGCCATTCAATGGGACAGTTCTTTTACTGCCAATGCATGCAATCTAATGACCCTATCATGCCCGGAAAGCCACGATCTTCAGCTTTGCGAATAAGCCGCTCTAGATCTGCTTGATTTGGTTGATAGAGGTACTCCTCTTTGTAAAGTTGAACAACTGTTTGACATAATTCAGCAAGAGTATCAACGCATGTAGACTCAGACATACCATATGTATCATTCATCGCATCAGCTGGGGAGGCATAGACCAGCATTCGGAGTGCAATAGTAACCTTTTGTTGAAGTCAGAAACCAGGGTGGCATGCTCTGTCTAGTTTCTGTTGAAAATATGGATTGACATGTTGGACATCATGATGTACACGCTCGAGGACATGACGCCTCATCTGGAAGCAACATTTGAAATCCTCTTTATTATACACCGAGTTGGGGTTGAAGTAGTTGTTCATCAGATTCTGATGCACCATATCTCTATTTCGTGGCTTGTAACCGCGGCCAGCAATAGAGCCACTCCATTGAGGTTGTTCTTTAGTTGCCTGACAAGCCATGATCCCAGCCATGGCTGCCATATATGATGTATTACGCCATGCTTCATCTTCTTCATCCGACTCATCATCTTCTCGCCTCATCCACGCCAATTTATCTTCCAATTCGGAATTGGAAGATGACCCCCAGTTAGAACCCAAAGAAGATCCAAAGGTAGAATTCATTGCAAACTTTAATTGAAAGAGATTGAATTGAAATAGATATTGGAGAGGGCAAAGTTGAATGTGTGTGAATTATAGGCTAATATCCACCCTATTTATGGACATTGGAAGCTGAAGATAAGAAGTGTCATGCAGATAAAAATCCTATAAAAAAATTCCCACAACCAATTACATCTCAACATGTGGCACTCAAAATCCTATCCGAAAAATTAGTGAGATTCCTTATCAACAAGAAATCTGCAAAGTTACTCAAACATCGACACATGGCACTCGAAATCCGAGACGTAAAATTATTGAGATTCCATCTCAAAAAATTATTAACAATCCATAACGTAAAATTATTGAGGTAGTTTAATTTAAGTAACCATATGAATTCAATTAAAATAATAAATTATGTTTGGCCCTATGGCCCTTTGACTCCCTTGGTTGGAGATGGTTTTTTGTCACAGGGCTATGTTTGGCATATGGCCTTCTAGCCCCTTGGTTGGAGATGGTAAGAAAAATGGCCTGACATTGTTCATTAAAATATTAATTTCTTGGAGGGCTATAGGGCCAAAGAGAGCCCTACGGCCTTCTTTCAGTTGGAGATGGCCTTAATTGGAGAATATGAGTGGTACATCGATAAGTTTCTGCTGCTCATGCGTAGGTGCTACTCTCAACAGCTTCTTGTTCTTACTATGATGTGAATCTCAGCTGAATTAAGACAGCCATGGTTGCGGTTGCAGAGTTTGGCGCGACTTGACTTGCAGAATGCAGTCTGCATACCCATCATCACGAAGAAGACAAAAAAGTTAAAACCTTTTTTTTTCAACTTGTCTGCACAACACCGGTTGGTGAATGCTTTGAGTTTTGTTTACATTTTACACGTGGCAGTAGTTACTACCGTTCATTTTGCCCAAACCAGGAGGCATTGGCCTAGTAAGGGTTACCATAGGCCTGCAGCCCTTCCAAGCCCAAAACTAGCAAGTTTTGAGTTACAGGACTTTGTCCTTAATCCCTGGCCCAAACTTGCAGCAAGCCCATAGCTTGCTAGGTCCAACATGTGCCCTAGGCTCGCCTGCAGCAAGCCCGTGTTGCTTGCAGGGCTTCTCCACTCCTCGGCCCACTTGCCCACAGCTTTTGTTGTGGGGCTTGACATGCCCCAACCCCAACTTTAGCTGGGCTTCGCGAGTGCCAACCCGCAAGCCAGCATTTGGCTGGAGCTGCTCCTGCGCCCCTTTTTGCCCAAACCAGCAGGTTTTGCTGCCGGGCTCACCCAGACCACATGAACCATAGGCCTGTAGCCCTCCACGAGGCCCAATAAGCCTGCAGCAGAGCTGCAAGGTCTGTCCCCGCGTCATTACCAGCCTACTTTTAACTGGGCCGCGTTATTTTTTGACCCAATGCCAATTTTTGGCATCCTCACATTATAAATCATACCCAAATAATTTTTTTAGGGTATTTTGGTTTACGCTAATTAATTCTAATTTAATTATCACTTGGTTTATCACCAACCGAAGCTAAAATAACCCGTTTGTCATTATTTGCTTCCACGATCGACCCCGTTTGGTCCCAATTTATTGAAGTAAGTGACCTGCAATCCATTAATCTGATAATTAATCCAAAATTATTGACTTGGAGATCACTTTTGGACATTAACGATTCAATAATTTATTTTTCTACTTTGAACCGTTGACATCCTTTCGTAGTCCTGAAGCTCTCACACTTAAGTTCCCGAAGCAACTCAAATTCACTACACTTAAATTAGCATATTGCATTATGTGTTCTTGCAGGAACCTCTCCTTTATGAACTAATCGTTCATAAAACTAAAGTGAACCTATAGTTTCATATTTAGTGCCTTTGAAACCCGAAGTTTTCATTCAAAACTTACCACATGAAACTTGTAGCTTTCATGCTTAAATTAAACCAATACATGTTTATAGAACCCCGAATGTTCTACGATGTATGTCTATGGATTACCATATGACTAACCACGTTTTATTGTACCCTTCATTTTAGGGACATGCCGGACTTGAACAATCTCGATTTCGCCGCTCTGGAAGTCTTTGAAAGAAAATACCTGAAGTGGGTTCAAGACCTGAAGCTTCATCTTACTGCAAAGGGTATTAGAGCCACCATCGAGGCACCTACCAACGACAAACTCGCTGATGAATCTCAAAAAGCTACTACAATGATCTTCATTCAAAGACACATCCATGATGCACTGCCGACCGAGTACCTCGCTGAGGAGGACCTGCACACCCTCTAGCTAGCTCTGGCCAACCGTTTCAATCACCAGAAAGATATTTACTCGCCTGAATCAAGACAGGACTGGCAGCATCTACACTTCCATGACTTTAAGTTCATGAATGAATACAACTCTGAAGTTTGTAGAATCCGATCACTGCTTAAGTTCTGTAAAGTGGACTTAACAGAAGCAGATCTCTTGGATAAGTCTTATTTGACCTTCTATGCCACCAATATTATCCTGCAGCAATAATATAGCAGCGCCTGAAGCGCATACGACCAATTCTAGCAGCCACAAATGACGAAAACATCGTTATGGCCATGGCAATGGGTGGCAAGCCTAACCACGGGCCCAAGGTCAACAGAGCCAAGGCCCACCCAAGGGAGGAAATTTGACCTAGAAGTGCCAACGCTATGCACCTAAGGCCCTAAACTTCAAGAACAAGGGAAAAGCTACCGTTCAATCAACTTCCACTGAAATGGACATGTGATACCACTGTGGATCAAAAGATCATTGGTCACATGTATGTAGAGCTACCCCCGAGGCCATTGCCAAGTATCATTCTCGTCGTGAGTCTAACTTTGCCCATGTGGAACATCCTGAAGATGCTACTATGGACGAATAAGTTTTATTCTCCTAGACATGTTTTTAGGGAGTTTCTACCCCTAGTGGCCAAACCCATTGGGAGTGGCCGAACCCCCTCTAGTTTTTTAGGTTTATGGTTTAATTTTTGGACAATTTTTCTAAGTATTTGGAATAATTTGTTTGGTTTTGGTTTGTTTTGAATTATGGATAACTATTTATGGATATTATTTCTCGAATTGATTAATTGAATGAATGGAATTATATTTATGAATGTGACCAATTCAATCAATTTATTTCTAGGTAAGTCTAGTGGGGAAGTTAGTTATATGGCTGATAGTGCTACCACACACATCGTATTGCGTAAGTGACACTATTTTACTAACTTCATACCTAAGAAAGCACCTCTGACAATCCTCTCAGGCTCATCCAACCATATTGAAGAATACGGAAAGGCTCGTATAATGTTGTCTAATGGTACTGTCTTAACCATTAAAGAGTCCATTTATTCTCCACGTTCTGGAAGAACGTTGCTGAGCTTTAGAGACATTCGAGATAATCAATATCATATTAAAACCACTAAAAAGAATGAATCTGAATTTCTTTGTATCGCTTCTTACGAGTATGGCCAGAAGCGTATTCATGAGAAGTTGGAACGTCTCCCAAGTAGGTTGTACATCACAACCATTCGCGGCATAGAGACCCACCATGTGGCCAACCTTAAGCCCAGGTTCCAGAGCACTTTGTTGCTTTGGCATGACCATATGGGACATCCCGAATATGACATGATGCGTCATATCCTCAAATCATCACATGGGCATCATTTACCTCCCTACGTTGAATTCCCGCCATGCAAAGCTTGTTCTTTAGGGAAGTTAAATACTCAACCCTCAATTACAAAGATTATTCACAACCCTCCTAATTTTCTTCAGAGGATTCAAAGGGATATTTATGGACCTATCCAACCAACATGCAGACCATTTAGATACTTTATGGTGTTGGTTGATGCATCGACATGTTGGTCACATGTCTGCTTATTGTCCACACGCAACGCTGCATTTATGAAACTCCTAGCACAAATTATTAAGCTTAGGGCTCACCACCCTGATTATCTGATCAAGTCGATTCGACTGGATAACGCTAGAAAGTTACGTCACAGACTTTTGACGACTATTGCATGTCAATTGGGATTGAAGTCGAACATCATGTACCCTATGTTCACACCCAAAACGGCATGGCAGAAGCTTTCATAAAGCGCCTTCAATTGATAGCTCAGAATTTGGTTATGAGAACCAAATTGCTGGTATCTTCCTAGGGCTAAGCAATATTGCACGCAGCTATGATGGTCCACCTAAGGCTCACCGCTACCCAACCTCATTCACCATTACAGTTAGTTGGTGGATACAAGCCTGACGTCTTGCATTTACGTGTGCTTGGGTGCACAGTCTATGTGCTAATCGCGCCACCACTACATACCAAAATGGGTCCTTAGAAAAAAATGGGAATCTATGTCAGTTATGATTCACCATCAATTATTTGCTATTTAGAACCCTTGACATGAGATCTTTTTACTGTACGTTTTGTGGATTGTCAATTTGATGGGACAGTCTTTCGTTGTTAGGGGGAGATAAGCATGCTAACATTCCTGGATAACGCCACGACTTGTCGTGGTATGCTCCCACTATGTCTCATTTAGATCCCTGCACTGCCCAGTCTGAAACTGAGGTGCGGTGAAGTATAAATCTTTAGAGCATTACTCAAAGCATGCCGGGTGCTTTTACTGATATAGCAAAGGTGACAAGATCATATATTCCCATTGCAAATGCATCTGCAGGGATAGACGTACCTCAAGTACGCCGTAATACCGCCTGGTACATTGGCGGCTAGCCAATCATCTACTCGACCCTGAAGCATGGCAGACCCTTTGGTTCAAAGGATTCATAACCCTGGAAGAGCAAAACTGCACAAACTAGTGACCTTAGTTTGAATTCGACCATCGTTCACTCATCCGTTCCAACGCATGAGGTTATTCTAGATTACGGTGATGTCTTTGATGAGACAACCTGATCTACGAGATTTTGGTCCACTACGCAGTATTGGATGAGGTTTGGAATCAGAATAAGATGATCGTCAACAATACATTTGCATACACAGTAGCTACTGACATCATGCTCAGTGATGACATTGAACCACGTTCCGTTGATGAATGCAGAAGTAGAACGGATTGGTCAAACTGGAAATAAAGAATATAGGTCGAACTCGATTCGTTTGTGAAACGTAAGGTGTTTGGACTTATAGCTCATACTCCACCACATGTGAAGCCCATGGGCTACAAGTGGGTTTTCAAGAGGAAGCGTAATGAGAAGAATGAAATAATGCGATACAAAGCACGCCTTGTAACGCAAAGCTTCTCTCAGCGCCCTAGGATTGATTACGAGGATACGTATTCCCCCATAATGGATGTCATAATGTTCCGCTACCTTATAAGTTTGGTAGTTTCTGAAAAACTGAGTATGCAGCTTATGAACGTGGTAACCGCGTATCTCTATGGGAATGTAGATACGAAAATCTACATGAAAGCTCCATAAGGACTTCCATTGACTGGTTCAAATAGTTCTAGACCACGGAACACTTTCTCTATTAGATTGAGGAGATTACTCTATGGATTGAAAAAATATGGGCGGATGTGTTATAACCATCTGAGTGAATATTTGACAAGTCAAGGTTATGTGAACAGCGAATTATATCCATGCATGTTCATAAAGAAGTCACATTCCAGATTTGTGATTGTTGTAGTTTATGTCGACAACATAAACCTCATCGGAACTCCATGGAGGAAATTTCCGTTCACTTGAAATCGGAATTTGAGATGGAAGATCTTGGGAAAACTCGATATTGTCTTAGCCTGGAGATCGAGAATTGTTCGGATGGAATCCTAGTACATCAATCGAACTACACCCAAAAGGTGTTGCGACATTTTAACGAGGATAAAGCAAAGCCTTCAAGTACACATATGGTCGTTCAAACTCCATTCCATCCCAAGGAGGATGAGGAAGAGATGTTAGAGCCTGAAGTTCCATACCTAAGTGTAATTAGTGCTTTATTGTACTTGGCTCAATGCACTAGACCTGACATCTCCTTCGTTGTTAATCTTTTGGCTAGATACAGTAATGCGCCTACACGTAGACACTGTAATGGTGTTAAAGACATTTTTCGCTACCTTAAGGGTATGACAAATTTGGGCTTGTTCTACACCCATGAATCCTCAAGAGGAGCCGCCGCCCCCCTTGGTTCTCAGGTTAATTTTTGCCTTGTTGATTACACAGATGCTGGTTATCTGTCTGACCCACATAGAGCACGTTCTCAAATGGGCTATATCTTTACTGTTGGAGACACCGCTATATCTTTGAGGTCTACCAAGCAAACGCTAGTTGCGACTTCTTCGAACCATGCTGAGATCCTCGCCCTGCATGAAGCATCGCGTGAGTGCTTTTGGTTGAGAGCAGTCATGGAACATATTCGAAGCACTAGTGGTCTTACTTCCATCATTGACCTTCATACGACGACCTTTAAAGACAATGCAACATGTATCGAGCAATTAAAATGGGTACATCAAGGGAGACAACACTAAGCACATAGCGTCGAAGTTGTTTTATTCTCACCAGGAACAACAGCATTAGAACATTGAAGTCAAGCAAATTCGTTCCCAAGACAACCTGGCCGATCTCTTTACCAAGTCTACTTTTTAGAAGCTCGTCCAAGAAATCGGTAAGTGTAAACTATCTTAGTTGAATTGCTTCTAGTTCTCTTATTTGGAAGTTATGTTCAACTTAGGGCTAGTATCATGAAGCATACTCACTTGATCTTTATGTACTTTTTTGCCTCCAATTAGGAGCATTTTTTCCACTAGATTTTTGCTACCTAAAGAGGTTTTGATGAGGCACCCATCCTGTGATGATCATACTCTGTTGAGTTCACTACTTTCGTCGTGTTTAACGTTTGTTTTAGACATTATGCATACTTCTCACTTTTCTCCTTAGTCTACCTTAGGTTTTACCATAGCGAGGTTTTGTGAGTTTTACTACCATTGCATACTTTCTTTAAATTAGAGACTCGCATTCACCCGTTATGCTTCATCAACTATTCTACCTCAACTGCTGAAGATCTGATGTGATTTTTTGTTTGAGCATTTACACACCCAAGAGGGAGTGTTGCAGTCATATTTAGAATAGGAATGTGATTGTGTAAATCCTAATGTGTCTAGGGATATCTTGGAATATTCCCTTTTGTAGTTAATATCCTATTAGAGTTGTAATCCAAAAAGGGTAAGGATTTAACCTTCCCTACTACTATAAATAAAGGCACAATGGGGTGATACAACACACTCCTCACAATTAAATCTCTTTCTTCTCTCTCTCTTACCGCCAGCCTATCTCCCTCTCTAGTCCTAAATACAGTTCAGTCAAATAGGCCTACAACAATACTATTATATTACTGTATTTTACAATTATATTTCTTTTTTATTTTTGATGGTACACACTATCATATCAATATACACACTATATTCTTTTGTTTTATCTCTAGCACGGTGCCTGACTAGCACCTAACGTCTTTTAAAACCTTGCTCATTATACAGTTACATAATGGAACGATACCATAAGAAACGGTGCTTAAATCTTCCTTCGTATAATACGGTTAGTCTAAATCCTCCTACGAATATTCCGGGTACTCCAAATCCTCCTTCAGATATTCCAATTAATCCAAATCTATCTTCGAATATTTCGGGTAGTTCTCAATAAAGTGAGGTCACTGAGTTGAATGAAGTATTGACTAACCTTCTTGCAGATCCTGGACGTAGACCTCGAATGGTTGTCTAAATTTTTTTAGACCTTTTACCCCTATTAAGTTTCACCATTCCTTCTAATAATTATTGGCTTCGCCGCTGGAAGACACCACCCTATTTTTGCTTCGGGAATGAGAGAAGCAGCATACTTCTCTTCCTCCTACAAATTAGAGAGAAACCAACAACAAGAAACTTTTAAAAAAGTGGATTTTGACCTTTTAAATGCTTTGTGCTTTGTGATAGTTTGCGTCTACGGTATTTAGAGTAATTTGTATCCACAAGTTTGATGTCGGCAACGTCTTCGTGTGTGTGTGTGTATATATATATATATATTTATATTTATATATAATATACTTTTTTTTTTGCTTGGATTTGATGTGCCTCCATCACGCTATTGGGCTCCTGCCCATTTATTTACAGTAGTTTAATTCAATTAACCATATTAATTCAATTAAAATAATAAATTATTGAGGGGGCTAAAAAATAGCCTCCTTCGATTGGAGATAGTTTTTTTGTCAAAGGGCAATGTTTTGGCCTATGTTTTGGCCCCTCGGTTGGAAATGGTATAAAATATGGTCTAGCATTGTTCATTAAAAAATAATTTGTTGTGGGGCTATAGGGTTAAACATGGCTCTTTGGCCCCCTTTTGGTTGGAGATTGCCTAACTATCCTAACCCCATGCCCCCGGTCTACCTTCAGTTTGGATAAGTACACAGCACTGTGTTGCCAACCGGTGACCCCTTTAGTTTAGATAAGTAATCAACTGCTTCTAGTCGGTTGGTTATCTATCCAAGTCTTAGCAGGCGAAGAATTCTGAATTCTTTTGCCCAAAGAGATTTTCATTAGCTTCCCAGCGTGGTGAAGTGTGCTTTGTTTAGTATTCTCATGTGCATTTTGTAGTTCGATATTTAGACAGCCGAACCACGTTCACTATAAAAACGCTCATCTTCTTTGAGTACTTGTGCCCCTACAGTCTGATACTGATTCATCGTACCTATATTATCACGAATATAGTTGAAGCGGTCAAACCTAATGCATGAGATCCTGAACTTCACAGTAAACTACACAACTTTGTCTTTAGGTTCTAAAACCCAAGGCCGAGATATGTTCCTCCCTCGATTGTAGTCACTCAAATGTAGAAGACAACAATGCATTCAACACCATCACCACATCTTTCGACTCGTCCAACCGAGCTCGGTCGCAAATTGGCATGCACACATTCATAAGAAGGACGTAGTTAGCTCTTAATTACTCAATATGCGCACCACGTAGGTTTTGTAACTTTTAGGGTCAACGTTTTGGCATGCCCAAAGTGACCAAATGCTGAGATAACTACAAAGTTCATGACCATTGAAACTCGCTCTATCAAAGAGAAAACATCAACGGGGAAATCATTTCAAATCAGGCATTTACAAATCAAACGATCGTAAACCAGGCAATTGTGTCTCGCAGTGTAGAACTAGTATATGATCTTCTTATTATTGTCATACCAGATTCTATAACACGCCAAGAGATAGAAATAAATCTTGATGACCAGCAAATGGTGGTAATTGCTATCACACAAACGCCTAAGCCCGCCAATTTTTGACCTCCAGAACGGATGGTCAAGGAAGAAGACGAGGAGGACGATGAAACTTCAGATGTACCTCCTAGACCATTCTTTCAGCATAGACTTACCGAATACACCATACATGTAGAACTCAATTCAAAGCGTGAGCTTGGCCAGCTCAACCTCAAGTAAGATACGGTGAATCATTACCATGAAAGGATACAACAATCCCACGATGAGACGAATCGTTTGTTAACACAACTGTTCACCGAAGTTTGGCAATCCATATTAGATACCACTGTCGAAAAATAGAGGGTGAGTGTAGTCCCGACGAAAAAGAAAATATCTCTCAGTGAAGATAGACCTTTACATGTACAACGGCTTGAGTAAGTATGAGTGGAAACAAAGTCGGCCAAGAGTCTCCTTACAGGCCGTCACATCTGAAAAAACATAGTTAAACTTGAGGGAAAAGATGACCTAATGACTGTTGACCCAGATGAGATTTCAGGGAATGATAGATTCGGTTATTAAAATAGGGTCATTGATCCCAAGTTCATCCATCTGTATCTTCCAACAATTGAGAAATTCGACTATATTCGAGGTTTTATGATTCCTGACTTCAGCTTGTTCTCTAAATAGTCGAGTTTGTCCTCCCTGGAACACATTGCTCGTTTCACGGCTCAATGTGGAGACGTCAACCATAACTTCATCAAGTTATGCTTGTTTAATAGCCTTTTCTTGGTAAATTAACCTATCATCGAACTCGATACAAACTTGAGACAACTTGGTTAGAAAATTCCACGAGTTGTTTTGTAAGGTTGGAATGTAAGTGTTAGTGTCTTCCCTGGCAAGAATGAACTAAGCGCCAGATGAGTCGCCTGCTCAATATCTTTACTGATTCAAAGTAGCAAAGAGCTGGTGCAAAGTTTCTTTGCCCAAGAAAAAGTACATTATGATAGCTCAAAATGGCCTCGACATGAAATTCCAGAAAAAGTTCACCAACATGAATTTTCAAGACGTGTACGAACTAGCAGACCATGTTGAGCAATACGACTCTTTACTCAAGGAGGAAATTTCCATCAAAACGACGTCTCGGAGCTATACAAGAATTCGGTCGTAAACTACACTTTGACTAAGGATATGAGGGCATCGTATGTCAACATTGATGCTCTTGAGATCGTTCTTGACAAGCCATTTATATGTAAGGTGTTGTCTCATGCCAACCCAAAAGGCGTAAAAACGAGAACAACTTCAGCCAAAGCTGCAATTCAAAGGTTTACACCTTTGATATCACCAAGGTTGATGCTACTTTTGACTAACTCCTCACCACAAAGATGATCAAGCTTCGACCATACCATGTCATACCTAAGGCCAAAGAACTAAAAGAGAAGGCCCACTGTAAGTTTCACAATCTAGCAAACACACAACCAATAGTTGCATGGTATTTCGTGATGCTATCCAAAATTAGATAGATAATGGCAAGCTTATTTTCTTGAAAAAGGCGTAAATGATAGTAGATATCGAACCTTTTTCCCGCAGGAACAGTCAATAGGTCAACGCTTATGTGCTTCAGAAAAATGGTCGGCTGAGGTCCGTGATCGACGATAATCTTCCTCAGTAATGACTTATATACCTAAGCAAAGCCCTTGGCCAAGGCTAAAATTCGATCTCACCCATCACAACATTCCTTCACATCAACCTGAGCCGACATCTCATACCCATGTTGAAGGAATAGTTATGGAAAAACAAGTTCATTTGAGCAACATCTATACATGCAATTAACAATTAAAGGAGGAATCATGCTTGTAGGCACTCATGAACAAAACTTTACCCATGAAATTCAAGGCCTAGTAGTTGTAGTGAACCAAGACTCAACTCAAATCTTAAACAAAAGAGTTGCGAAACTTTTATGCCTTTGAAGCACCTCTTTGCTTAGCAAGGGATATTCACCCATGTGAAGGGCCTTATTTCCTTAGTCTCCTTGCTCCTTGGCTCCATGGATGTGGATGGAGGAACTTTGCTTCTTAGCTCCATGACTTCTTGGATATGGATGAAGGAATGGATTCTCTAAAGTCCCAAGAAAAGGAACCTCTAAGTTTCCACACCAAGGAAAGCATTGAGAAAGAGATGAGTGACTTAGGAAGAAATGGATGCTAGTGCATTCTTCCTAGGGTAGCTAGCCTCCTAAGAGAAGAGAGAGCCTTTGTGTTTTTCTCTTTCTCTCTCTAAAAAAAACCCTTAATGAGGGAATGGGTTATAATTTCCTTTCTATAGTCACTTACATTGAGTGGCATAATTGAAATTAAAACCAACTCTCCCTCACACTCTCTATGGCCAGCCATATGGGTTCATTGGGCTTTGATGCCCTTTGTGTTTTTCAAGTTGTCATACAACTTGAGTTATTGGACTTGACATTCGAAGCCCATTGGGCCTTGAGGCCCAAAACTAACC
>JAOEHR010000013.1:9843913-9858833 GCA_025448175.1 Aronia arbutifolia
CAGTTAACTTCTGCTGAGAGAAACACTGCCCAGTTACCCTCTGTTGCCGAACCATCTTCAGCTCAGTCACAACAGAATCTTGTCGAGCCTGTTACTGTGTTACCCTCTCTCTAGCTCCATAGTGTTGTCCAATATATCTTCTCTAAATATACCTAAGGTAAGTATTGTAGATGATTATACAACTAATCCAAGTAATGATGTGAGTACATATAAATTGCCACCAAGACAAAATCGAGGTGTGCCTCTTGATAGGTTTTCTCCTGAAGGGAATGTGAAGTATCCGATAGCCAACTATGTATCATGCAATAATCTTGCACTATAGCGTCAAGCCTTGGTGAACAATATAGAGTCTCTTCAAGTGCCAACCCAAGTAGAGGAAGCTCTAAAAGATCCAAAGTGAGTAAAAGCGATGGATGAAGAAATGTTGGTGTACAGAAAAATAATACCTGGGAAGTGATGACACTACCCAAAGGAAAAAAGACAGTTGGATGTCGGTGGGTGTTCAAGGCTGACGGAACGATGGATAGGTACAAAGCAAAGTTGGTGGCTAAAGGTTATACGCAAACATATGATGTAGACTATTAGGAAACTTTCTCTCCAATTACCAAGATGATTACGGTACATGTTCTTATTTCTTCAGCTGTAAACATGGACTGGCCATTAAAGTAGTTCGATGTGAAGAATGCTTTTGTCCATGGGAATTTGGAGGAAGAAGTATATATGGATTTTCCTCCTAGATATGATGCTGGTGGAAAAGCCGGAGTATGTCGATTACGTAAGTCACTCTATGAACTTAAGTAATCGCCTCGTGCATGGTTTGATAGGTTTACCCAAGTCATGAGAAATAATGGGTATCGTTAGAGTCATTCTGATCACACATTGTTTGTAAAAGGCTAGATAAAGTGACAGCCTTCATTTTCTATGTAGATGATATGACTATAATAGGAGATGATTCCGATGAGATTTTGAAGTTGCAAGGAAACCTTGTAGCCGAGTTTGAGATGAAGAACTTAGGAGATTTTAAGTATTTCCTTGGAGTTGAATTTGCTCGCTTGTTTAAAGGTATCTTCTTGTCTCTACGTAAATATGTTATAGATTTATTAAAAGAAACCGGTATGCTGGGGTGTAAGCCGGTAGACACTCATATTGTTGAAAAACATCTTCTGTGTTTGGATCCAAATCAGAAACCGGTTGATAAAGGTAGATATCAGAGACTTGTAGGGAAACTAATTTATTTGGCTCATACTCGTTCGGATATCACCTATGTTGTGACTGTTGTAAGCCAGTTCATGCGTTCACCAAGTGTGGATCATATAGCTGCTGTTATGCGTATCTTAGCATACTTGAAGTCAGCACTGGAGAAAAGAATATTGTATGGGAGAAACATACATTTGAGAATTGAAGGGTTAACTGATGCTGATTAGGCAGCTGATGTAATAGATAGGCAGTCCACTTCTGGGTATTTTACTTTTGTTTGAGGGAATCTGGTTACATGGCGAAGTAAAAAATAGAAGGTGGTTTCACGGTCATTTGCTGAGGCTGAGTATAGGGGTATGGCTCAAGGAATTTGTGAGGTTTTTTGGTTACGAAAACTTCTTTGGGTTCAAACCGAAGGAGACCATGAAATTATATTGTGACAATAAGTCAACGAGAGATATAGTTGATAATCTAGTACAACATGATAGAACAAAGCATGTGGAGGTTGATCAAAATTTTTTCATAGAGAAGCTCGAGAAAAAAATTGTATCAATACCATTTGTGAATTCAGAGGAGCAACTTGCAAATGTTCTTACTCATACCGTATGTGGTAGAAAGTTTGATGACTCACTTGTCAAGTTGGCCATGTGTGATATCTATGCAACAACTTGAGGGAGAGTGTACATGTGAGTTAATATTAAAAGGGCATGTAAAAATTGTGTAAATATCAGGAGTCATTTATTAGGAAGGATATATATATTTATGTCCCTTATTGTTTTCTTATGGAATAAGGATTGTGTGTGTATATATTTTTTAATTATGTAATACAATGAATTTAAGTCATAAAATTCTATTGACCCTCCTCTAACTTGACAAAAACACCTCTCTCACGGAGAGCAAAGGGAGCCAAACGATCAACGACCATATTGCTCTCTATAGGCTTAAAAGTTGCAATGAGCAAAGAGAAGCTTAATATCGTCCACCAGATTCCCTGCACCGACCAACACTTTTCAGTACAATGACATGATTAGCATATTACAGAGCATAGAAATTTGACAAATTTGGACTATTTTGGTTTTTGACTATTTGATGGATATTTTTTTAATTCGATTTTATTGATTTCATTTGCATTATTTTTCGATTTTGCAGAGGGAAACAGTGAGATTGTAGGTGCAGGAGAAGAGGAAGCCGCAGATGTGCGAATAAGGCCATCTCCAACGAAAAAAGTTAAATATAGCCTCTCTAGAATTATAGCCTTGTAGAATATTATTTTTAAATGAATAGTGTCAGTCCATACTCATATACCATTTCCAACCGAAAGGGCTAAACATAGTCCCCTCAATAATTTATTACTTTTAAGTTTATACTTTAAATTTATTAACTAATTTAATTCAACTACCTTTGGATGTTTTCAAATCTAGTCGTTGAATTTGAATCAATTATTGTAACTTAGGAGTTGGGCCCCAAAAAAGAGGCTAAGAGAAGGGCTACATTGGGCCAACCTGATGCCATTTTGCCCAATAATGGTCTAGTGGGCTCCTTAGAATTATAACCTTGCCTTCGGCTGGAGATGAGTTTTAGGAAAATCAGGCAATTTTTAGCTTTTTGACCTCTAGCCCTCTCTATTGGAGATGGCCTAATGGAAGAAAATTAAGTAATTGGTGTAAAAAGTTGAGAAATTGAAGAGATTCAAAGAAAACTTGATGAGAATTGAAGAAAATTAGAAGAAGAAAAAGTGTTTGGAAGGTGAGAAACTGATGAGAAAATTCAAGATCAGGAGATAGAAGAATGGTCGCTAGACTTCCTAGAGAAACACCATATTTTGTTTAAAAAATAGTCAGTGCATGCCAATTTCAGAAATAGTGCCCGTGTTCAGTTTCAGATATAGGATAATACCAGTATTCAATTTCAGAAATAATGTTGTACTCGTGTTTAGTTTCAGAAATAATTATTAGTGTTCAATTTCATAAATGGTGTAGTACCATTCAGTTTTAGAAATAGTGTAGTATCGTTCAGTTTTAGAAATAGTGTAATACCGTTCAATTTCAGAATTAGTGTGTGTGATGGACACACGAGGTCCTGTGTGTCAGGTTTTTAATCTATTTTATTCTTTATTATTAAACTTTTGCCTTTTTCATTAAAATTGAAGTCATTTTCATTAAATAAAGTTATAGGATGGTACTACACCCATATAGAGTAAACTACCCCTCTCTCTCGATGCCTCTCTGCCTTTCCAAATAACAACCTCTCTCTCTCCTCAAACCCTTATGGAGTAAACTACACCCAATCTCATTCACCGACCCCTTGTGGTTGGTGGCATCCTCTCTCTCCTCTCCTTCTAGCTTATCCCACCTCCCATAACCTCTCACAAAGACTATTTTTTGCCCCTCAACCTCCTGCCTCGCCTCCCCTTCTTTTCCTCCAACTAACTTCCCCTCACGTCCTCCTTTTTTTTTCCTTTAATTTTTGTCCCTTCATATGTACCACCTAGCACCTACCGTTTCCCACTATTTCATGGGCAACCTAGGTTTCATGGCTTCCATGAGCCTCTGCCTTAAATTTGAAATATGCCATCTCTTAAGAGTTTTCACTTGATTTAGGGCAAGATTTATGGTTTTGGGTTGGTGTCGGTTGTTGGTGGTTTGGATCCACCACTCACGGTTGGATTTAATGGTGTTCTTGACTAATTCACGGTGGCGTCACCTTTACCTGGCCAGATCCTCAGCGGCTCTGCCTTTTTGGCTTGCAATAGTGGTGGACCTTTACAAAAACGGTGTTGTTTGAGGTAAAGAGGACCCAACTGATGGAGATTCGCCGACGGCGGACTCCGTTCTCAGATTTGTGTATGTTTTGTATATACTACGTCTAGCGGGTGGATCTTGCCTAACGAGTGATGTAGCCTTGCTTGTCAATAATGGTTTTTGTAGTATCGCTTGCCGGAGATGACACTTTGTGTGCCTATATATAGGTTTTATGCATCTTCTGTGTAGAGAATTTGTGCTGGGGTTGTGGAGCCAAAAAAAATTCCCAAAAATCCTAGAGACGACACATGGACATTTTTTTCAATAAAGACAAGATTGCCTTCATTAAATGGGCATGGCTCTCAAATACTCCCATGCGTAGCTCAGCATCCCTAGAAGTCTAAGAAGCTGACTATGATTGCCCATAGCTTTCCTGCTCATAGCATGGAAAGGTTAAAGACATTAAAAATAGGATTAATTACCAAATCATATTTTTAATACATTCCCAATTGAAGATCAATTCCATTAAGTAAGTAATCCTTATTTTAATCAATTAGGGACACTTTCACCATTATCTCAAGATATTATTTCTTAATTAATATCTTAAGAATATTCTTTAAATACACCTTGGCAATTAGGATTCCGCGATGTGTAGGGCAAAACCCTAACATTATGACCAACCACTCCTCCCTATAAGTACCTCTATCTCCACCAAATTTCGGTAAACGTTTTGCTACTAGAAAAGCCTTAAACACTCACTTTTTTTCATAGGACTAACTGAGGCATCAGAGATCCATTGGCCTGACCCTCCCCCACTCATTGTGGGTGCGTGAGGCTTTGGTCTTTGATCAAAGGTGTTGATTATTTGGTAGCCTGATTCAAACACTCGAAGAAGACTTTAGCAATTGGGTTTTTGGAATTTTCTGTTACGTTAAATTTCTCATACACTCCTAGTCGTTGAAAATTTTCATAGATCTTTTTTTATTAGTTCTTGGAGATAAGGTACAATGGTAAGAAATCTGAAACCACGACCAATGGAACACCCTATGTTCATGGATTTAGATCGAAGAACAAAGACGATGACATGGCGCCGTGTCGACGTTCCTCAAGGCATAACGCAACTGCAAAAAGAGCCTCACCGCCGCAAAACACCCCCACACCATGGCCACCACCAAACAGTCACCATGTGGCCACCAGGAAACAGTCCACACTGCTATGGCAGCCTTGAGTCACTAGCAGGAGGCCCAAAGAAATCATGCCGCGACAACCCAGGCCCAGATCGAAGCCCAAGTCATGAGGGTTAGGCGTTTGCCCATCGAGCACGTAGCCCACTCGCGAGCTTAGCGCACAGCCCACCAGTTCAGCTAACCTAGATTCTGGCCACCGAACCAACAACTGAACCAGGGATATTTTCACCTAATTTTTTCGCAGGTTTGCCCATTCTGGGCCCAAGTTTGGCACTTGCACTTCATTACACTTCCACCACTCATGGAGACGCTTATCATCAAATCTCTTCCACCCCAAATGGCGAACTACACATATCCCAACAGGTTATCAAGCTAACCAGCGCCCTTACGCAATAGACGACCTTGGTGAATCAGCTTCTTGAGCACATTGAGATGCAACGCGCCCCATACAAGGTGTGCAAAAGCAAGACAAGGGCAGCGGATCGTGACTTTTTCCATCGACGTCCAGGCAAGCAAACACTAAACCTGCCACTATTCAAGTGTTTATTTCCATCAATATCTTCACGTCCCAGATAGTTAAAAAGCAAGAATTCAAATGACTCAGCTGCCACATCATATACGACATATCCATTGAAGAACACATGAATGTCTTTTAGGGTATATAGAGGCACTCTTTTCATTTTTTGTAGTGAAGAAAATATAGTTAGGCGTGTCTAAGGTGCGGATGGAATGTGCGGACAAAGATCTAACTGCTGAAAATAGACGAGCTCACGAGTAGAACCAGGTCGTTATGACCCGGTGCTTTTAGAAAATTTTAAAATTTTTTATTCAGTTGGTATGTTTTTGTTTGATGAAAGGAAACAGAGGCAAGCGGGAAATAGGTGTTGGCCATTGCACGCGTTGAAGAGAAAAAAAAAAGGGAATAGCGGAAGACATAGGGAGCTGTTATTAGGAACAGATTTGGGGTGGATCGAAATTGGGTTGCGGCTGTGACTCGGTTTTCCCATAATTTTAAATTCTTTTTGTTCATTAGGTGTGTTTGTGACGGCGAGGGAGAGGTAGATTAAAGTTTTCTCTACCAGAGAAGAGGGGCAGAGAGAGCGAGTGTGTTGAAGGGTGTGTGCGTGCTTGATTTATAGAGGATTGAAGCTGTGCTTGGATTGGAGTTGACATGGTTGGTTCTTCCACAACCTTAGAAGAAACCCAGATTGTGAAGGTGAGTTTTTGAATAGTTGCAGAACCTAGGTTATAATGCATTTCCATTGGAGTGTGTTTTTTTTTAAAACCTGGGATTTGAAACCATAATGGTCAATGGTTATTAGTGGATTTGGTTGAAATCGTGAAAGTGGATTTTAGATATGTAAGTGTAAACGTTGTTCTATCTTGTGATAAGTTGTGTTGTGCTAGTGTAACTTTGTTGCAGGTAGACATTGAAGTATAATTCGATGGAAGGTGACATAGAAGTAGAAGAAATTGTCGTCGACAGAGAGGATGTAGATGCAGGGGATGAATTAGGTGCAGGGAGGGTTGAATTTGTGGTACCAAGAGTAGATGAATAGTTAAAATCGAAATTGAGGATGGAGTTTAATTCGTTAGATAAAAGGTATAGGTTTTACAACAATTATGCACTTACAGTGGGGTTTGGGATTCAGGCGCATAGTAGTAGAAAGTCCATTGATGGTAAATGTTGGTTAAGGATAGAATTTGTTTGTTGCAAACAAGGGAAGAAGAGGGAGGATGGTTATCCTAAACCTAATAAGAAAGGAAAAATAGGAGACGCTAGAACTCAGTGCAAGGTGAAACTTGCGTTGAATAGGGGAATGGTTATGAAAAGTTTGTTGTAACGGTTTTCATTGAAAGAAACAACCAGCCTATGTCAAGTGCATCACACTTATTTAGCTTACACCGTTGGGTTTTGGAGGCGAAGAAGGAAATGATTGAACAATGTGAGGAGGCCAATATTTCCATAAGTAAACAAGTGGCTTTGTTAGAGGTGCAAAGGGGAGGAATTGGGAATGTTGGTTGCACCCCCAAGGATATGTATAATGTGGAACAGCAATTGCAAGCCCATCTAATCAAGCATGACTTTGTTGCAGGTAGACATTGAAGTATAATTCGATGGAAGGTGACATAGAAGTAGAAGAAATTGTCGTCGACAGAGAGGATGTAGATGCAGGGGATGAATTAGGTGCAGGGAGGGTTGAATTTGTGGTACCAAGAGTAGATGAATAGTTAAAATCGAAATTGAGGATGGAGTTTAATTCGTTAGATAAAAGGTATAGGTTTTACAACAATTATGCACTTACAGTGGGGTTTGGGATTCAGGCGCATAGTAGTAGAAAGTCCATTGATGGTAAATGTTGGTTAAGGATAGAATTTGTTTGTTGCAAACAAGGGAAGAAGAGGGAGGATGGTTATCCTAAACCTAATAAGAAAGGAAAAATAGGAGACGCTAGAACTCAGTGCAAGGTGAAACTTGCGTTGAATAGGGGAATGGTTATGAAAAGTTTGTTGTAACGGTTTTCATTGAAAGAAACAACCAGCCTATGTCAAGTGCATCACACTTATTTAGCTTACACCGTTGGGTTTTGGAGGCGAAGAAGGAAATGATTGAACAATGTGAGGAGGCCAATATTTCCATAAGTAAACAAGTGGCTTTGTTAGAGGTGCAAAGGGGAGGAATTGGGAATGTTGGTTGCACCCCCAAGGATATGTATAATGCGGAACAGCAATTGCAAGCCCATCTAATCAAGCATGATGCCAAAATGTTGAAAGAGCATTTTGAGGATGAGAAAGAAAAAAACGATTCATTCTATTTCAAGACGGAGATTGACGAAGGCGAAACACTTGGGAATTTCTTTTGGGCATATGCTAAGTCACGACGTGTTTACGGCTTTTTTGGTGATGTGATTGTATTTAACACCACTTTCAACACCAATGTCTACGGGATGATGTTTGCTCCTTTGTTAGGAGTTAATAACCATGGTTAAACCACAATATTCAGTTGTGCATTCTAAAAAAATGAAAAAACTGAGAGCTTTGAGTGGTTGTTTGAAGAAATGCTTAAGGCTATGCTGGGTGAGGCGCCGAAAGTCATAATTACGGATTAAGATGGAGCCACAGCAGGCTATTGGCAGCAAACTACTAACCACATTTCATCGGTACTGCATATGGCATCTTAGTAACAAGTTCAATGACAAGGGTTTGGTTGGGGGTGCTTTCAAGGATTTGCATGATTGCATATGGGATATCAAAAGTAAAGAAGAATTTGAGGCAAGGTGGAAGGTGTTGGTAGAAGAACGTGAGTTGGTTGATAAAACGTGGCTTCAAGACATTTTTTTACTTGTGTGCACAATGGTTGTAAGCACGTTTTTTCTGCCAGAATGTCTAGCAGTTAACGTGCTGAGAGTAGTCATTCATTTTTCAAGCAATATGTGCACAGGAAACACTCTTTGATTAAATTCCTCATTTGGGTCAATCGATACCTTGGACGGCAATGTCAGAAAGAGGTGGTTGGTGACCATAATGATGAAAATTATGCCCTTCCATTGCAGTTTTGCACACCAATGGAAGAGCAAATGGCCAAATTGTACACGGTTTATGTTCAAAAAGTTTCAAGCGGAGGAGTTGAAGAGTTTGACTTGTTTCTTGAGGGAGCAGTCTGGGCACGGGAATAAGGCAGTGTACGAAGTACTTGAAAGGGCTGTGGGGGTAAACAAAGATGAAGAAGTTGGTGGTTGATACGACCTTGGGTTACACTAAATGTAGCAGCAAAGAGATGAACTTTCGGGGACTTCCTTATCGACACATAGTGGCATGTTTGAGAATGAAACAAATAGAGCTATTGCCGGAACGTTACCACCTGAAACGGTGGCTTCAAACTGCCATATGAGACATTATTTTGAACATGGAAGGGAAATAAGTGGGCAAACATGCCGACAATTCTACCGTGTCCAAAAGAGCTAAGTTTTCTTAAAAAGCTTCAAACTTGGTTGGCAAGGTGATGATGTTGGAAGATGGTACCGCATTTCTGTCCCAGACTTTGAAAGCGTTGGATACGAAATGAAGCTACCGGAGCCAGCCTAAAGAATGCATACATGCGCCACCGTGCACCGTGCACCGGTCATGGTGATGTTACTAGGCGAAATGAAGTTGCTGACCTTGAGCCTAATTCAATACCAACCCAAAGCAATAACACTAAACTTACAGGCGGTAATTTAGGGGTGCAATATGATTTTTTCGAATATATGATGAATGACCATTGAAGAGGGTGTGAATAATTAAATTGTGGATATTCATTTTGTATGCAAGATGTGTTAACTTTGCAGATGGATGAACTATTATTTACTTGTGACCACATTTGGTTTTTCCAAGTTTGTGTAGGTGATAGCAATGACGGAATGTGTATTCAACTAGGGCTGACATGTTATGAGATCCTATGAAAATTTGTAAATGTACATGAACATCTATTAAACTTGTACTTACAATACTTACTTAAGCTTGAAATTACGATATAGTTACAAAAATCCCTTCAAAATGTACATAATTAGGATGGGAGCAAATATATAACAAGGGAGATATGAGGTTAAGCATCCTTGGTGTGTTGTGAGCCACTTTCACATACTTGTGTTCGATGTATTCACCACTATCTCTGACGATGTCTTCAACTAGCGAGGTCATAATGCAATCCCAATCATATCCAGACCGAACCCGATAGAGATAAAAACGAAATTTGTCAAACCTATCATAGAAAGCTGAGTCACACTCTTCTTGGAGATGCTTTGTCTGCCATGAATAGATTGACCTCCGACGTACATCTTCCTTCTCTTTTTCAACTAGTGCTTCATACTTACATTTTCAGCTATGTATTAGGAGTTTGTGCTTTGCTGATTTGCACAATGCCTCGTTCAGCTGTTGTTGTAATGCAACTAATGTGGACTCATTTTCGAGGCACTTTTGATGCCACTCATTGATAGAGCGTGAGTTTGTAGAAAATTTGGCCTTTGATTATGCATGAGGCCCTAAATTTAGCAAGTTGTGCATCATTAAACTTGTGACGCAACACTCCTAGCACATGACTAGCTTGAGAAAGGTTGTTAACCCTTCCTCTATAAGATTCTTCCCATTTTGTTGCGGGTTCAACCCCCTGATTTGCCATCTCCTGTACACATAACAGTACAACCAGTCATCACAACCAATTTGAACAACATACACCCCAATAACAACCAAATACAACAATGTTTATCCTAGACACAACCTGTCAACAAATTATCATATCTATACATCTACTTGACACATCATGTCAACAAATTCTCATAGCTATACATCTACTATGAACTTACTTTCATGAGTTAAGAAATAACAAATTAATTCATAAAATTAACAAAGATTCATCGACAAAAATCATTCCCAAGTGAACAATATAAATTCAACAAAACAAACTGAAGCACATATATCTTGTACACAACCTGTCAACCACAGTTCATAAACTTACATCTCACTAAATTTTCCGATGACTTCCACATGAACTAATTTCATCAACCCACTTGCCTAACTAACCGTAAACCCTAAAAAATATACACAATTTTACATACATAACAAATTTATTTTCTAGGGTTCCAAATTTCCAAACTCACCAAAGTTCAAATTTAGTTTCCGGAATCAAGTTTGTCGTCGACTTTCGCGGAAGCAACCACTCTGAACCCACTCCAATCAAGGAACCACTAAATTTTTCCTGTGTAAGCAACTGCTAACCCTCAAACCAAAGATGGCTAAATGTCGAACTGCACTGAGCCTAAAGACAACAACCACACCAATACTTTGACTGGGTTTCAAAACGAAAACAAAGTTTTCGAATGCTACCCAAGTTTTGAATAAGCACGATCTCGGGGTAAGAAGTGATAAGGATAATATAGTAACTCATTGTAATAGTAACTCATGACAATTACCAATTTAGTTAGATAGTTACTGTAGAGAATATTCGTTTACTTTTTACCCCAAAGTGTAACTATATATACTTGTGTAAAATTATCTTTCGAATTAATGAAAAGAAAAGAGAAATATTATTCTCAATATGGTATCCTCCACCAAAAGTCTACTGACTTCGATCCTATAGCTTTCTCCTTACGCTTTCTTCATTTTTTTAGCAACAAAACAAATCTCTTCCGCTATTTTCCTCTCTAATCTTGTTCATCAATGGTAGCTAACTCTTCCAATTCTTCATCTCCGGTGATTGCACATCCTAATTCTTCTCCTCAGGGCGCTGCACCACCTCTTTCTTATACTCAGGCCTCAATCAAGTCCATCACGATCCAGAATATCGGTAGCATGGTCCAGACAAAGCTGAAACATCATAATTATCTCGTCTGGAAGTCTCTCTTTGATCCGATCTTCCACTGCTACAAGTTCGTTGGAATTGTTAACAGATCTGAGCCAGCACCGCCTCAATTTCTCACTGATTCTTCAGGAAATTTGACCTCTATTCCTAATCCTGCCTTCGAGTTATGGTATAAGAAAGATCAGAATATCAGCATCTGGATCAACTCTACACTCTCTGATGATTTGATTCTTTTCACCGTTGGTGTTCAATCTGCTCAGGAATTATGGCAGAATCTTGAACGGCGATTTGGCGGTGTCTCGCGATCTCACATTCATCAACTTAGGTCAAATCTTCAATCTATGACCAAAAGACATTCCTCTATATATGAGTACCTCCAGCGTATCAAGGAAGTTACAGATGTTCTCGCTGCTGCTGGCTCACCAGTTGACGATCATGATCTTCTTCTAATAATTCTCAATAGACTTCCTGATGATTATGATTCCTTTGTTGATTCTGTGCAATTCCATCTCGTTGATACAACTGTTGATGATCTTCATGGTTTCTTGCTCAACAAAGAAATGGCGCTTGCAAGAAAGCAACATACTCAAGGCTCCTCTACTGAACCTTTTCAGGCGTTCAATGTTCAAGCATCATCAACCAATGCTCATTTGCTCCTTACAAGGCCTGTTCCACCTCAACATCAAGCCTACAGTGTTCACCCTCAACAGTTCCTCAATTCTAATTGAGGCAGTTATCAGCGACTTAACAATAATCATCAAAATTACAACAACAACAATCGAAATCGATTCAATCACTACAACAATTCTTAAAATCGTGGTGGAAATCATGGAGGAAATCGCTATCACAACACTTCTAAGCATGCTTCCAGTCAAATCTGCGAAGATCCAAGCCATCAAACCATTGATTGCAGCAATTGTATGAATCCTAATTTTCAAGGTCGTGTTCCTCCTGCTAAGCTTGCCATGTATGCTAATCCTTCAGTTAATTCCTCTCCTTCATGGCTCATTGACTCTGGAGCAAGCTCATACATGACCAATAACATTCAGAATTTGCAAAATCCACAACCATATTATGGACTCGACAAAGTTTACATTGGAGATGGCCAAGGTTTTCCAATTCTCCACTCTGGCTCTTCTTTAATTCGAACTCCTTCTGCTACTTTTCAATTAAAGAATGTTTTACATGTTCCTCAATTAAAACATGATATGCTCTCTGCAAATATGTTTTCTCTGGATAATTGGTGTTCTTTGACTTTGAATCCTTTTGACTTCAATGTCAAAGATCTCACTACGGGGAAGATGCTTTTTAGAGGACTGTTCACCAAGGTCTCTATCCCTTCTATGCATCTTGTCATCATTCCAGAAAGTATCTTGCAACTACTGTAATAAGGACTTCACCTGATATTTGGCATCAACGCTTGGGACATCTAACGTTCAAGACTTTTAGATATGTTATCTCTAAGTCTTCCCTGCCTATTACTACTTCTGTTGATAAGCTGTTTTGTTGAAATTGTATCTTGGGCAAGTGTGCAAAATTGCCATTTCATGACTCTGTTAGTATTACATCTAGACCACTAGAACTTGTTCATCCTAATGTTTAGGACCAACACCATTATTATACGTTAGTGGTTACAAGTTCTATGTTCTCTTTGTTGATGATTTCACCAAATATACTTGGTTGTATCATCTCAAGCATAAATCATTGTGTTTGTTACATTTGTCCAATTTCAAGCTCTGGTTGAAAATGTATTTGGTTTCAAGATTGGTAATTTAAGAACAGACTCATGGGGTGAATTTCTTAGCTCTAATTTTCAAAAGAATCTTGCTTCTTGTGGCATTCAACAAAATCTCAGTTGTCCTTACACATCACAACAAAAAGGTTGTGCGGAAAGGAAACACCAACATATTATCGAAACTGCCAAGACATTATTGATAGCTTCTAAGGTGCCTCATCAGTTTTGGGTCAAAGCTTTTCTCACTGCAACTTACCTCATTAATAGGTTGCCACCCAATTCCAAACCATCTCCATGGGAACAATTTTTTTGAAAGCCTCCAGATTATAGTCAGCTCAGAGTTTTTGGTTGTAGCTGATATCCTTGGTTCAAACCTTATATCACGTCTAAATTAGATGCCAAAAATAAACTATGTGTGTTCTTTGATTATAGTTTGATTCATAAAAGGTATAGATGCTTTGATCCCATCACAAATAGGGTATACATCTCCAAACATATGCATTTTGATGAGACTTCTTTTCCTTTTCACACACTTACCTCTTCCCCTACTTCCTCAACTACTTTTGATATTGCCTCATCTCCCTTCTCCCTTGTATTTCCCCATCTATATCCTACCTTGTCCTCACCCTGTCATGCTATCCCATCTGAATCCCAGGTCCCTGCTTCTACCATACCTTCACACACACCTCCCCACCCTGCATCAAATGCACCTCCTTCCACTTCTCAGCCTATACCTCCATCTACTTCTCCCCCTCCACATATTCCTTCTATTCATCCTATGCAAACTAGGTCGAAGTTAGGCATCTTTAAACCTAAAGCTTATACAGCTACCAAACACCCTTTACCATCACATTTAGATAATGAATATGTTCATTTTACCTATCTCCAAGCATCTAAGTATCCCCATTGGAGGGTAGCTATGCAAGATGAATGCAATGCTTTGCAGAATACAGGAACCTGGACTCTTGTTCCTCTTTCTCCCTCCCACAATTTAGTTGGGTGTAAGTGGGTTTTTATAATTAAACACAAACCAGATGGCTCTGTGGATCGCTAAAAAGCCCGTTTAGTGGCTAAGGGTTACAATCAACAGGCAGGTATCGACTTCAATTATACTTTCTGTCCAGTGGCTAAACCTGTGACCATCAGAATCCTACTCATCTTAGCAGTTCAGTCTAATTGGTTCTTACATCAGTTGGATGTTAGTAATGCTTTTCTCCATGGTTCCTTAAAAGAAAATGTGTATATGTCTCAGCCTTCTGGATTCATTGACCAAGATCATCATAGTTATGTTTGTCACTTAAAGAAATCTCTCTATGGTCTTAAACAAACTCCTAGAGCTTGGTTTGAGAACCTTTAATCTTCTCTACTCTCACTGAGGTTTCAAGCATCACAATCTGATAACAATTTATTTATTCTTCATCAGCCTGTTCTAGTTTTGGTTCTGGTGTATGTCGATGATATAATTGTTACTGGCCCCTCTTCTTCTCATTGCAATGCTGTTATTTCCAAGCTCAGTGCTCAGTTTCCAATCAAGGATTTGGGTGATCTCTATTACTTCCTTGGCTCGAAATTCAACGATCTTCATCAGGTATCTTTATTCATCAATCCAAGTACATTCTGGACTTGCTTAAAAGATCAAATATGGATGGAGCTAAGCCCTGCACCACACCACTTGGTTTTGCCAAGCTTGATCTTTCTGGGCCCTTACTATCTAAACCTGCAG
>JAOEHR010000013.1:10788993-10802972 GCA_025448175.1 Aronia arbutifolia
GAAACCAAATTCCTTCTCATGGAAGGTACATAAATAACATCTTCTAAATCTAAAACAAAACCTAAATCCAAAACAAGCCGAACTACTCCAATGAACTCCACCAATACTCTTTCTCCATTGCCTACGAACACGCTTACTTCATCCTTGTTTGGCACCCTCTTGTTTATGAACCCCAGCAAGGTATTTGTAATATGCACAGAAGCACCACTATCAAGCCACCATGTATCAAAAGGAACATCAACCAAACTAGTTTCAAAGCAAACAAACACAATGTTCTTACCTTTAGCCTTTTGTTTCTCCAACCAATGTCTATACTTTGGGCAATTCCTTTTCAAATGCCCAACAAATTTCTTGCAGAAAAAACACTTCAAACCATTTAGCTTGGTTGCTACCTTAAAGTTGTTAGACCCTTTAGGTTTGTGGGAGGGGTTTTTGGAAATTTTATTGACTGAATTCTTAGCATGGGTGTGGACTAAATTAGCAATCTTGCTTTTCTCTTGTCTTATGTTCTAGTCTTTGTGAACACAAATAGCTATAAGCTCATTGAGATCCCACTTTTCCTTTTGAGCATTGTAGGTACTTTTCAGTTGAGAGTACTCCGAAGGCAAATAGTTGAGAGCCACATGAACCAAGAATGGATCACTAATGGCAACATCCAAAGTATTAAACTTAGTAGCAATATCAATCAGCCCCAATATGTGCTCTCTCACACTTTCATCGACAAACTTGGTTGTCATCAATGAGTTCATAAGGTTTCCGGTTTCAGCCTTGTCGGATTCCTTGAATTTAGCTTCAGTTGATGCCAAAATTCCTTAGCACTATTCGTATCAGCAATACCACCTCTCACAGTGTCAGACATTGCCCATTTCATAATGAGAATTGCCATCCTATTTGCCTTATGCCACTTGTAACGCCCCGTCCCTGAAATATTTACATTCGGGCAATAATTTCGATGATAGGCCCAATTCAATGCTCTTGTTGCTTTAACTACCCTTAATCGCGATTCTTTATCTAAATTCTTTAATCCCTTTTATTTCTATAACCATATTTTTAAACTTCTAAAGCATAGGATTCAATTATCAATTTTATCCTTAATTTCTTCTATTAAAACCACTTCTCAACAAAAGATAAATTTTCGATTAGTTAAGGCTGCATCTAACTCTGTTAGACTGCCTACGTACCCTTGAGCGGGATCAAGCATTTCGTAGTTCACAATTTAATTTCAATCCAATTCACAAGGAAATCAATTAATCCAAAATATTCCACATTCATGTTAATAATCAAAACACGTCAATTAGATACCAAAAACATAAATGGAATAACGAAATTCACATAAAAACACAATGTTGGCTCCCTGGCCGTGCATCGCTGTAGGTGGCGGTCGGCCGCCTCAACTTGCCTGAAAATTTCACTATTTCTAAAAATTCTCAAATTTTACAAAATTGTAGAGAAACTTAAGGGAAACAACTTTTAGACCTGGACCAAAGTCCAATTCGGCCTGAAAACACCTGAATTTAGCCACGAACCGCCGAAACCCTAGAATTTGGGTGGTCTCGATCTGCCACCACTGGTGCTCCGCCGCCCCAACCAATGCTTGGGCTTTATTTTCGGGTTCAAGGAGAGTCTAATGGTGGTGGTAATTGAATGAAATCTTTTCAGATTTGGTAAATCTCGGCCAAGAGACTTCGAGGCACCCACGGTTCCCGTTGGGGTATTTTGCCCAAATCCAAAGCCATTTTCCTATTCCGGCAGAATTCAAACAACTTACCCCGAATTATCACTTGGAAATGGGTTCCTGACCTCCCCTCTCTCATTTACAACCAAAAATAATTGACGTGTTTCGATTATTAACATGAATGTGGAATATTTTGGATTAAATGATTTCTTTGTGAATTGGATTGAAATTAAATTGTGAACTACGAAAGGCTTGATCCCGCTGAAGGGTATGTAGGCAGTCTAACAGAGTTAGATGCAGCCTTAACTAATCGAAAATTTATCTTTTGTTGAGAATTGGTTTTAATAGAAGAAATTGAGGATAAAATTGATAGTTGAATCCTATGCTTAGAAGTTTAAAAATATGGTTATAGAAATATAAGGGATTAAATAATTTAGATAAAGAATCACGATTAAGGGTAGTTAAAGCAACAAGAGTATTGAATTGGGCCTATCATCGAAATTATTGCCTAAAAGTAAATATTTCGGGGGCGGGGTGTTACACCACTTCTCATACTTGTTTTTAATCTTTGTCGAGTCGTCCTCTTCAGGAGCATTTGGTTCTTCCTCTCTCAAAGCAACATCTAAGTCCATGAGACCTAGAACAATCTCTATGTCTTGTTTCCACTTTTTATAATTGGTCCCAATTAAAGCTTGGATTGAATTGAAATTCAAAGAAGCATTGACAGCTGAAGATTAAACAAACAATACATACTTAATCCCCATAAACTTCAAAACATAATTAACTTACACCTACGGGCAAGAAGGTTAATATGTATGTGGCACTAAAATACATAGTTATAAGAATTACTTTCATGAAACATTTTCCACAATTACGAGCAAGAAGAAAACCTTCCACAAATTCTTACCGTATGTATTCCATACCATGCTATTGTCTAATTGAACCAATTAAAATAATCCACACTTACGAGCAAGAAGATAATTGTAATCGTTACAATTAAAACAACACAATTTGATCAATAGGACTTTGGATTTAGAGACCACTCAAATCAATTAAGCCACTACGACTTGCTTAATCGATATCAAACAAGCGATACCTAAAAACTTGATCAAATATTACTTATGCATGTCGGATTATTAATCTTTATATCAGACATGTCTTACTAGAACCTGAAAACAATCCATCACGCAAATATATGTCCAGTTTCAATGTCTTTCAATGAGTCCTTATATTGTCAATATGTTAATTAACACGACATCCATACAATAAACCCCTCATCCAATTTGCATGCTAGACAATTGAAAAACATAGCAGCCATCATGCGTAATTTTTTGAAGCAAAAACTGAACTAGAAAACTATAAACTATAACAAGATGAACGGCAGAAAAAGAACTTTACCGAGTTTTCTAATTTAATTTTCTTTTAAGGTCTTAATCATACAAGCTACACTCTAATACCACATGTAAAACTTTATTAGCCTATATAGATTAAAACACATGTAAGTAACTAACTTGGAGATGCCATGCTCGAAAGCTTGGTGTGTAAGGAGTCTTCTACGTTGTACTAATCCTTAGCAATCAAACCGTATGGGGAGTTTGTGAATATTGCGCGTATCAGCAAACACATGGACCTTCACTTATATAGGCATGTTAACCTAATAGGCTTAGCCCATCATTTGGGACCTAATAGGTAACTGAATATGTCTATATCTCTTTAACCAATCAGGATTAGGAACCCCTTTAGCAAGAATAACAACTTAATCTTACATTCCTTTTGCAATAGGTAAAGTCCAAGCTAATTCCCTAATCATATAACTTGATCCTCAAGTAACGTACAATGATTGTGAGACCACAAAATCTTGTGAGAACCGGATTTTACTTCAACAGGGCATGGGGTAGTAGTGGTGGTGGGATGGGTACGGTTTAGGGGTTGGTACGCGATTGTGGTAGTGAGTGGGCATGAAGGTGGTGGTGTGGGCACGAGGCTGAGGTGGTGGTGGTTATGTGAAATTCTAAATTGGGTTAATTTATTTAAAAATTTTGAATTTGTGGGTTAGTGTAGAAATTATTTGAAATATTCAAGAATTTAAGAAATTGTTTGAAATTTTCGGCAATTTTAGAAATAAGAAACATGTGAAACTTTTGAAATACATTAGAAATTTTGTGGAATTTTAGAAATTTTAGGAATTATTTGAAATGTTAGGCAATTTTAGAAATTGTTTGACATTTAAAGAATTTTAGCAAATTTTAGAAATTATGTATTTTTTCACAGATGTTTTCCCGTGTGATCACAAGTGGCCTCCTTTCTGCTTCCACCTCTACTCAGAGTGAGCACTGGGCCCCTAATGCCACTCTGGCGACCAGCGGGACCTAAGTGGCCACTATCGAATCGGCCGCCGGCAAGAGTACGTATGCTCCAATGACTCAGGCCGCCTAATCTGCAAGGCAACTCCATAATCGTAGTCACCACTAGCCTATGCCAGCACCCGCCTCCGCCCCATCTCACCCTTCTCTGGGTAGCGATAAGGATGAATCTGCGGCCCTAGAAGAGTTGGTGGAAGGAAACATCCTCACATGCTAGAGGACTAAGAATACTACGTGTTCCCAACGTCGGCCAACAAACTCCTCATTTGGCCTGTCTTGAAATACAAACCAAGGAGTCTGATATGTGTGCAAGTCAACGGACGATAAACCCATAAGGCGCAAGCAAGCTGATTGGTGGGATCCCCTTGAAGGTTGCACCACCGACCAACCTTGATCTTCTAAGAAGGATTCGAGTGTGAGCATGTCTGCCGGGACATGAAAGGTGGTGAACTATGCCTGAGCGGGGCGAAGCCAGAGGAAACTCTGGTGGAGGCCTGTAGTGATACTGATGTACAAATCGTTCGCCTAACTTAGGTATAGGGGCAAAAGACTAATTGAACCGTCTAGTAGCTAGTTCCCTTTGAAGTTTCCCTTAGGATAGCTAGAGCTCGTGAACAAGCTTTATCAGGTAAATCCAATGATTGGAGTCATCGAGGGCGACACACCCTCAACCAATTCTCAAACTTTAAATAGGTAAGAAGGCGCGGCTGCTTCGTTGAGTCGTGCCACATAATCTAGAGCTCCAAGTGGGCCATTTTGGTAAGCAGAACTGGCGAAGGAAAGGCAAGGAAGTTAGTAACCTAGGAGTAGGTCGGGTTCGGGAATTTGGGTCTTTTTCTTGATCCAGCTTTACTCCATCGACTGAGACTGATTCCAGACTTCATCGAGTAGAGATGGAGATGGCGTGCCAAAGGGAATTAGTGCGCATGTACTTCAATGTCATAGCCAAGTCCATGTCAGCTTCTAGCATTAGGATTCTCAAGCCCTCGGCCGAACTTTTGTAGCCATTCCAGGAGCCCCCCCCCAGCAACCATCCCAGGAGCCACCTCAGCAATCACACCACCCCTAACCACAGTAGTTTACATTTTCTTGTTAGTTTTTGTAATATAATTGTACGAACAATTTTTTTTTTTTGGGTTGTACACATTATATTTCCATTTTTGTAATAATTATATTTTTAATATTTTTTAATTGTTGTTTTTTATTTTAAAAACCGCAGCTCGATGGAACCGTTGTCACACAAAATGTTTACCGTAGAGTTTACTCAATGACTCTATCGTCGGGTCAAGCTCACCACATTATTTAATCATGTCCTAGCCGACGACATAGCTTTCGTCGACCAAGAGTCCTTTGGTCAGGTCATTTGGGTCAACGCACGGTCCTCTACAACCACTTTCGTCAGGTTAACCCATATTTACCCAATAGAATAGTGTTTCCGTCGTGGATGGATTGGAGCGACGAGCTTTGCCCAATTATTCTTTGCTGATGAACCTAAGTCGGGTAAAATCTTCGGCGACAAATGTTGCTTTTAGCCGATGAAGTTGTTCGGTCTGGCAATGTGGTTTCTTTATTTTATTTTTGTAGTACATTAAATGAGGCAAAAAATGTGAGCCACACAAAACGCATGTTCTCCGTTTCGTAGAGCAGCCCCAAAGGGTCACATTTTCTTCCTTTGTTTCCCTTTGCTTTCTCCTGGACGACTGGGGAAAACCGCACCAAAAAAATATAGAACGAAAAAGGTTAGCAATAAAAAAAAAAGTTCATTTGTTCTTTTGTTCTTGCACCCAGTGAGAGTACTGTATCAATGGCGCTCTAACCTTCTGAAGGGAAAGCACAATTAAAAATAGAAATGTTAATCTCAAACAACGGTTCGAAGGCCACTCTATAAAAGGCACACATACAAATTTGAAATGGAACCAAATCCCACTATAGTCTCAAACAAAGCAAGCGTTTCCAAAAATTAAAAAAAATAAAATAAATACAAAACAAAGCAAGCACAACAAAATGTTTAATCCCGAAACAATTTAGCTTCGTACTTCTAAATCGATACCAAAGTCATGATTTCTTTTTACAATGTGTGAAAGAAATCAAGTTTCCAAAATATACATTATGTATGTACATATAATTTGAAATTCCGTCCTCATATTTTACTATTCAATTTTTCGTAATTAATATTTTCGGGAAATTATTATTATTTTTCTTTAATTTATCATCTTAGTTGCCTGGTTACAAAATTTGATTTTCATGATTTGTCATTAAATATCTGTAGACCTTTATGGGCCACTCTTAGTATTTTTAGATGAAGCTCGATTCCACAGACGCATTGGCCAAAATTGTTCGCTAATAGAGCTTTAACGAAGAAATTAGAGCCCCTAAAGTCTGGGGCATTTTTGTCATTTGAACATCTATATATAATAGGCCCAAAGGTTGTGGAACCGAAATCCTTTTTGGGAAAATGGACCCGTATGACTAAACCAGGTGACCCAATTCCCTCGGCGGGTTTCAGACGGCTTTTCAGGCGATCTCCAGCAGCAACTGGCGGTGAGGCTCATCGCTACCGCCTCCGTTCGACTCCCCTCAGTGCCACGATCATAAACCACCCAGTTTTTACCTCGTCTGGAAGCCGAACGTGGTGGCTCGAAGCCGTAAAAATCTCTAAGTTTCAAACAGCGATAGCCCAATTCTGTTGAAGAATCCGGCAACCACCACCCCCATTTGACAGCGCTCAGCACCTTGAGCAAAACCTTGCCCTCCGATCGTCCATCGGTGCAGCGATGACGGCGCAGTGAGGCTTGATTTTTACAGCTACCCTTGACTTCCACGACTGTTTCCACCGCCTTCCAGCCACAACCAGGCTCCGGCGCAGATATAAAAATTACTCCCCTTGTTGTGAGCTACAGTTTGGTATAATTGGGGGTGTAGTCAAATTAGGATTTGGTGGGATTTTAATAGATTTTAAAATCAGGATGTATTCAACTAAGATTTTGAAAGAGGATTTTAAAAGAGTTTGAAATCATGATGTAGTCAAAAGCAGATTTGAGAGGATTTTAAAGAATACATCCAAATTCATGAGTAGTCAATTAAAGTTTTTACGAAATCCACCCAAGTCTAGATGTAGTGAGAATCTTAAAGATTTGCTAGGATTTCAATGAATGGTGGATTTTGATGGATTTGAGGGTGAGTGGTATAAATATTATATGCCATCAAGAATCCTATCCTCCCCCCTCTGATTTCTTTTCACACAGAACAAAGCCCCTTCTCATCTCATACTTCATCTTCTTCGTACTCATCCATCATGGATATTTTTTTAACGAGTTCAAATTCGTAAACAAAAACTACGAATTGTAGGTTTTCTGAGTTTTTCCCTTAAAGAAAAAAAAAAAAAAAAACCTCAAATCCCTAAATTCAAAATCCTCTATCAGTTGCATTCTCCAGCATCTCAAGAGCATCCTCAACTCTCCCCTCTCTGCACAAACCTCCAAGTATCACGTTGGAAGTCACGGTATCAGCTCTGTCGACTTTGCCACCATGGCAAAACCCATTAACCAAAATGTTGTAAGCTAGGACATCGGTCAAAATTTGGGCCTTTGAGGTCATACATTCGAACAACTCCATTGCTTCTGTGAGTCTTCCACTTTCATGGAGACCACCCAAGAGAGTTGAGTACCCAATCAAATTAGGGTAAGAAATTTTGGACCTTTTCATTTCCTTCAGAACCCCAAAAGTAAAATCAAGATCCCCATTCTCGCAATGGTGCTTAACCAAGATGTTGACAATGCATCTCAACTCTGAGAGGAGGAGCAATGACGGAAAAGAAAAAAAATTAGGGTTTTTTTTTGGTAAAATTAGGGTTTCAATTGCATAGAATTGGAGATGTTAATCCCAGCCGTTGGATTTCATTAAAAATGCTTTTAGTGTGATTCTCAACTTTAACAAAATCCTAAGAAATCCAAGAAAGAGTCCATACAAATCCATACAAATCTGTAATAGAAATCCATATAAAATCTGTCAAAATCCATATGGATTTGTAAAATCTATTAAAATCCTTTAAAATCTGTCACCTACAAAAAGTCCATTAAAATCCTCTGAAATCCAAATTGACTACAGTCATTTTTGTGTTGGTTGGAAATTCTAACGAATCATAGCAGTTGGCCCCCGCAAGCGGCAGCGCGTGGCAGCGACATGTGATCAATGACCTGACCATGTGTTTCTAGGCTAATTTTGATGTTCTAATTTCATTTCCATTGTCCGCTTGACGTGATTTCATCGTTTGAGCCTAGTTTCGTAAATGGCTGCCACTTGACCTTTGTGGTTGGCAACCGACCGTTTGATAGCTATAAAATTTTAGTATGTTATTGTGCATTGATGCATATTTAAACTAACCTAAATAATAGATTAATTTAAACCAAATTAAACTCGTAAGCGCACGAATCAATTGTAGTAATATATGCAAATACGAGGTCGATCTCACAGGAATTGTTTTAACACCAATTTAACCGATTAATCACGCTAAACTTAATTAAACAAACAAATGATAAATTGAGTTGAATAATTAAGTAATTGATCAAAACTAAAATTAACAAGAAAAATAAAAGACAAATAATTAAAGCAAACATACGACACAAGAAAACCTAAGGTTATGAATCCACCCATAACAATCCTATTTACTTTTCCTAGAGCCAACTACTATCCAATTACCATACCAATGTTAAAGGTTGTTTTTTCTAAGGTATGAATTAATCCGTGATCAGGCATCAACTCTTGTATCTCTACATGATAATTATATCCTATTGGTTAGGCATACAATTGAACACATAAAAACCCATTAAGCATAGAAGAATCATGTCAACCAAGTAGGACTAACTTGATATTGGTCATCCTCACTAGTTTGTCTACTCTTCTTAATCTTAGTTCCAATAAACCTAATTGATTGGTCATCTTCATAGATTTATCTAAATATCTAGATGCAAAATTCTTGAAGGTAATCAGTCATTAGAAACTCGAACCTAAAATAAAATACCCACAAAGATTAAGAATATAACATGACATATAACCGGATAATAATTAACAAAGTACTTCGCAAATATTCATGTCATGGCTTCATCATAAACCTTAGAAAATAACCTAGTTACACATAGAAATAAAAATAAAAGAAAGATAGAACCCGGAATCCATGGCAAAGCACGTCCCTAAGCTCTTCTTCATCACAAATTGCGGAGATGGTGAATGGTAGCATGGTGTGGGTGATATAAGGGATGTCAGGGTTGATGGATATCTTAGAGAGAGCTTAGGGCACTTATTTATACTAGAAAAACCCTAAAAGGTCTGTCAGAAACTCTCCTAAAATAAAAAAAACTCCTACACAATTAATGACACAAACTAGGAAAGAATCATTCTTGGATTGAGAAACACATCATCTGTCTTGCACGCCAGTTTTGGGTCGATTCATCTTCTAGAAAATTCTGTTAAAATATGAGAAACATAGCTTTATCTCTTATCTTTCCAGGCATATATCGCACGCCACTAGTAAAAATCGGAAAAGCCTCCAAATCTTCATTCTCCCACAGCTGCGCAGTTCTGACGGGAAAACAACTTCTGCGGGGTTAATTTGTGAAACTGGAATGAATGGCTTCATGGAGAATTATGAAATTTGGATACAACGATCTTCAGCCTTTCAGCTTCCTTGTCCAATTGGCCTTGCATCAAAACTCCTCCGGAAAGTCGAATTATAACCAAAATAGTTCTAAGTGCGCAGAATGGAGAAAAGGAAAGTAATAAGACTCTTTTATAATCAATTTCTTAACAAAACTTAGGGATAATTAATAATTAATATGATAAATAATGCACCTATCATGCATATTATATGATGCTCTTAGAAATTTATGGACCAAAAATTCAATGTGCAAAACTTCCAAATTGAATTACATAGGGTTGGTGACCTTACCGTTGACTAAGTTTTAGTCAACCATATTTCGAATAATTCTTAAATGCTGAAATTAGCATTACTACAGACCCGATTAGACCTAGTGGGCCTACCTTGGTTTGTGTGCCATCCTAGGGATGTGTACCTTGGTTTGCAAGCAAGTTGCACCCTATTGGGATTTACGTGTTTAATGCACTTTTAGATGATGAGTTAGAGAAACTAGCATATTAGAGTATTTCGTGTACTACTCTTTGTATGACTAGATACTTGGTTGATAATTGGAATCGATAGTTTATGAGTTTATTATGTGAATCATGCTGGCATGATGTGTGATGTGTGTTTATGAGACTACACCACGTAGCAGTGTGGTACATGGATGATCTTACCTGGTTAATCCGCATTAGGGATGATACTATCATATGTAAGCTTATAGTTGTTCTTAGTTAATTCACATTGGGGACCATACCATATGCAAAAGGGGCATGGTTCGACTGAGTTGGTCCGAAACCCTCCTCCGCCTGGTTTCCGTTGACTTTGTCTGAAATCGAACTTCTTATTCGCTTCTGTTGAGTAGTTAAAGATCCTCAAAAAATTGTGATATGTCTAAAAGATTGTATGCCAATGGACACAAGTATTTTTTTCTGAAATTTCTTTTGATGCTAAATACCATTCGTATGGTTACTTGATCCTACGTTTTAGTATTATTCTTCAACATTTGTAAGTGAGAGGTTTTAGGTTCTAATCTCGTAGATGACGAGTCCGATACTATTTTTTTAACCCTTAATATAAATATATCTGAGACAACAATTGTAATTTGTTACGCACATGTCATTGTATAAATACATATATAGGCTTTTTAAGGGAAGAGATTCCCATTTTTCTTAAAAAATAGGGATTAGTTGTGGAACTCACTCCACATCGAATTTCAACGATCCACACCATATATTTTGAAGTCTCGATTTATAGATCATCCTTGCAAAAATTCAATTCAATCCAAAATCATTTACTTATCTAATTATTACAATGAAATTTCATGTTTTCTTATAACAAAGTGTTCGTCAATTCCTGATGGACAATGGGATTGATACTTTTTGCTCCATGTTAGTGATATTTTTAATCATAAATTACTTCGGTTATATGCTGGGTGGTGCATCCCCTCTGTTTTGCGTAGAGGCGGTCAGGGGTGCTAACCCGGCCACCCAACCCAGCGGTCAGGGGCAGGCCAACCATGGGTTTGAAACCTGACACCTTTCTTGTGGATCATTCTATTGCTTAGAGGGTGATGGAAATAACAATGCAGAAATTTTGAAATGAGCAAACAATGTCAATATATGAAGTGTTCCATTATTCGTTATTTTTCCGAGTCTTCTCATTGCAATAATGTTTTGAACTCTTGTCTATTGAGAACAAAAAGTTCTTGGATCTATGGTTTTTATGTTTTGGCATGACTAGTTTAGGGGATTACAATTTTTTATGTTGTGGTTTATCCTTTTTTGTGACAAACTAGTTGTGGTGTTGTTTGTGCATGTGGGAGTCGTTTAAGGGTTTATTTTTGTTTGTTTAGTTGTGTAAGTTCACTCAAGAACAATTTATTAGTCACTAGAGCAATGACATAGTGGCACCTTTGTATTTGTTTGTGATGATCAATGTCGATCATAGATTGACAGCTAATCTTTGAAGTATATGAACCCTGACCTTCTCGATGGAAGAGCTTAATTAAGCACATGCTAAACACTTCCTTAATTAACACTAGCATATGGGCACACACAAAGTGCGTGAGAAATTTTTTTATTTTTGTTTTTGAAATAGAAGGACAGAGGAAGGGAGTGATAGAGAATGTGGGAGTGGGAATGTAGGTGAGGCTTTGAAAAAAAAAAACAGCAAAATTTGGTTGCGTGAATGTTTTATCAATTAGTAGAGATGTGCAAACCACTTCTTTAACATGTCCAAATTAACTGCAAACCAACCCCTTAGCACGTGCAACTGATCATAGATATAGAAGTTATCCTAATACTGGATTCATGACAACTAGCAAATTTCTGATACATTAACTGCAATATTTGAGATGTGGAGACAATTTAACATGCAATGTCTTGTGATATTTTCGGTGCCAACTACACTTCATTACTAGCAACCTCTTGTTGCTAGAATATATGTAACGTTCCGGCACAAGATTCAAACGCATAGGTTGAGTTGTCGGTAAATTATCCTTGCAATATGGAGAGTAGCAGCACTCTTTATAATTAAGTTCATGAAAGGTCACTTTTTTCTCTGAATGGAATTCATACTCTCAACAAACTCTTTGTTGTCTGTCAAATAATCCATATACCTACTAGAGCGACCAGATGTTATTGTGAATTGGGATAAGTGGGTGGAGGAAATGTTAGGTATCGCATATGCATGCATGAAACTGTCACTTTCACTCTAAAAAATTTCGAGGTGCAACAAACTGCATGTAGGACATTTTTCGAGCCTATGTAGCCAACTTGGTAGCCCTAGCTAAGAACTCAATGAGGAACATATATATGAGTACTTGCAAGTTGCAAGTGCATTACTATTATTATTCCAAGAATTAAATAAAAGAATAATATCCAATATGCATGATTCATGGGTGGCACCGAGACCTAAAGAAGGACGTTCATCCTCTCCCATTAAATAATTTGCCAGTCACAACAAGAAAAAGTTGCAGCAATATTCATCATCCTCGAATTGGTTGTTCATTTAATTCTGCTTGCTGCGATGCATGGGAAGTGAAGCTCACATTTCTATTCTAGCTGCGAGAAAATAAAATGGTTTAATTTGCTCACAGAATTTTACTAGCAAGGGACTGGCTACGATACGTACCATACCTGATTGTTAGATAGTGAATTATATAAAATAAATGAATATATCATAAACAAGTCTTACAATCATGACAAAAATATGTTAGCCGCTGCAAAAGTTTTTGACCAACCATAACTTAAAAGCTCCGAGCAGGTTAAAATTTTGGACCAGAACTAGGGCATAACTTGCATGTAGGTTAAATGATGTTGTGTTTTGATGATCATTTGAACTTGATTTCCGATAAAACTCGGGAGTACTCTTTTTTTCGATAAGAAAACTCGAGAGTAATCAAAACACTAAGAGTAAACACTAATTAAGCTGCACCCCAAACTTTATATATTTAAAAAGAAATATATTTTTATGAGGAGTGTACCATTAGATTTTGGAAATTTTGATTTGAACCCATATAACCTCTTTTTACACCCAATTTATTCTTTACACCCATATAGTTTTTAATTAAACTATCAATATCTCCTTAAACCCAAATTTACTACATAAATTACCCTAACAAATTCAATTCAATATGTAAATTTATCTTACACCCATTTTAAAAATAAAAACCCAAAATAGTGTTCCACAACTCTTTTTCTATGCCTCGTTGATTGAAGGTGTAATGTCCTACATATATGGAGTCGTGTTTGGTGAATTGATCAAACAAGCAATCTAGAATCGGGAAGTTATGTGAGCAGACAAGATTAGATGAAGTAATTAATAACTCATATGTTACAATTTTTTGTGCTTTCCAATATGCTTATTTCTTTTACAATAGAAATTGAGTTGGTTTTAATCCTTGTGTGCTTTATCTGAATTGGATTCCCATTGTTTATCCTATTGCTGCTTCATAAACAAATGTAGTAGCAATTTTCAAATGTTTTAATCTCAATTTTTTACCTCGGTTTTAAGATTATGTATATTGGGGTGGTGGAATTGTAATCTGTAAATCCATATTCTTAGGCATCACTTGGGTTTAGCCAAAGTAATTCAAATCTACATGAATTATAGAGCCGGCCCTGATGGTGTGCAAAAGGTGCCACCGCACAGGGCCCCCAAATTTTCTTTACATGTAAACAGATACATATTATATACTTAAATATGCAAGATAATGATAATCACCATACCAGCTGTGGATGCAAATTTTCTCCTCCTCGATCTTGGACGATTTTGCACCTACAAAACAAGTAGCACCTTAGGTTAA
>JAOEHR010000013.1:10861670-10872341 GCA_025448175.1 Aronia arbutifolia
GTTCCGTTCCGTCCATGCGCTACCAAACGCAGAACGGAACAGCCGTTCTGTTCCGTCCTGCGCATACCAAACATTCGTTTTGTCCCGTCTTGTCCGCGTACCAAACGCTACCATAAGGTTCCATGAAGAACGTGTAACAAAAGTGTGGGGCCTAAATAGGAAGTGCATCCAGTCAAAATGACAGCAACTACAAAATAGCATAAGGTTCCATGAAGAACGTGTAACAAAAGTGTGGGGCCTAAATAGGAAGTGCACCCGCATTTGACGACTCGCTTATTTTGGTAGAAAAATCAGTGGCCTGAAAGCTTATGATGAAAGGAAATTTAACGAAAAACTTCCAGTATTGTTCATTTTAAAGAAAAACTACATTTTTACACTAAAAAGTTAATCCTTGTACTATTCACTTTACCCTTTATTTTGTTATTTTCGTTAAAACTCAAAGTTTTCAAATTCTTTTAATTAGTTTTCCCTATGATGAATTGGGTTTTTTTTTCTTTTCTTAAATTGTGTCATGAGGTACTCTTCCGTGGTGAAATCGTTGTTCAAAAGGCTGGGTCAGGAGCCGATCGTGATTGAATTTGATGAACTAGGTATGGATATTTTACTATCCATTACATGGCAATGCTTGAGTTTGCAATTCAATATTTAGATAACGAACGATAATATCAACACTAAAGGGATGAGGTAGTGGGCTAAATCTTACAATGGAATTGTCATAATAATGTGGTTTAACTAACTTCGCCTTTGGCGAGAATCGAACCTAAGACCTCTCATTTACAAATGAAGATGAATACTACTAGACCGTAGTACTATCGTTATTGAATTTTATTGTATCTCTAACTTGTTTTATCTTTATTTTTTCTTTGCTGGATTTTGATTGAATTTTGACCATAAATTAGTATGAGGAAGTCTATATATGATGAACTTTGTCAATAAATTACTAGCCTTTCCTAGTGATTTGTTATAATTAATTTGGAATGGTTGGTTTAGGGGCCAATTGAGAAAGAACAAATTCATGTTGAAAGAGATTCCTAGACTTTGTGGAGCTCATTATGGATTCTTGGCCTGATGTAAGCTACTTCATTTTCTGTTTTTCAATCCGCCACATGTGTTTTCATCGTTTTGTTTAAAACAAAAGTCTAGTTCCACTAAAAATATTGACCTCTCTAACACTTTGTACATGAATGAATTTGGCCGAACTAGAGTTACTATATTATATGAATCAGGCTCCCAATATATGGTATAAATTGAAATGTTCTCTAAGGAAGAAGAATTGAAATGTGATGAAGAAGTTGTTAAATTAAAAACTAAACATTGGGATACATGTAAACAGTTAGCCAAATTTTAACGTCGGGACGTATGTATCATGTAGTGTCAAATTTTTATGTCATGTTTTTAATGAATTCTTTATGAAAATAAGTTCAGCAAGAAACTTTTATGCCTCTATTCTTTCTATTTTTGTACTAAGGGAGGTATTTAATATGTCATAGAATGGTTATGTAGAGAACCATATTCAACCTGGATAGAAAATTTTAATTGATTTTAGTTTCATCTTTTGTTTCATTTTTTTTTATTCATTAGTATTTAACTCTTCTTCTTATTCCTCCTTTGAACCTTTTAATTTTTTTTTTAAATTATTCAGATGAATTTGACACATCCCGACCTGGAATGTCCACGTGTCCATACGAGTTGTGTTGTACACTCTAGTTTATTTATTTAAAGTTTAAATTTATTCTCACTTTTACACATTAACCATGCTTTATTTTAGATGACGAAGCCAGCACAATTAGATTCAAGTGTCCAGGTGGATTGATATTCTGGGTCAGGGTGTATCAAAATTTGTAATTAAATTTTGTTGGATTTTTTATTTAATTTAATCTGAAATTTTGGTAAAATATGCAGCTCGATTCGTCTGCCATTAAATTGCTATTTGTAGATTTCGTACGCTTTTTTACAGGACTATGGATCAAATCTTTGTATATAAATGGTATGTAATACACAAGAAGGATTATCCTTTGTAAATAGTACTATATATAAAATCTTCATATAGTTTTCTATCTCGCAGCATCAACATTTTTTGCTAATACGGGTCTAATTTCCAAATCAGCAATTTAATGGCAGACCAAATGATTTTCGTAACGGAAGAACTTCAAGAATGCTATAGTAAATATAAACAATCCAAAATACAATGATGTTTCTCTGTTATGATTGACCCCCACCATGGCGTTTGAGTGTCAAAGGAAGTCCACCCGTATGAGGCCCTCAATATTTGTAATTTGTCCAGTCATTTTAACCTTTGGGACATACGACAGTCAAAAATTAAAGTCACACACCAAAGGAGGATTAGAAGGGCAGAAAGAAGACCCCATGCATGCAAGTTGGATGACCACAAAACCTGAACGCGGGTATGAAGAGGTAAACGAAGAGAATTTTCACGCGTGCAAAGATTGGATTTTAATGGAATACAAGATGTTACACAGTTATGTTTCCCTTTCTTAGATTTATGTCCCTTCACTGCCCTACATGACCGAGTCTTTGTTGGTACTTGACATTTTGTTTACTCTTTATAATGATATATGATATTGGAAAAGAATGAGTCCATGGTGGCAAAATTAGGCTTTAATATATATTAGCATATGGGCACACACAAAGTGTGTGAGAAAATTTTTTATTTTTGTTTTTGAAATAGAAGGAGAGAGGAAGAGAGTGACAGAGAATGTGGGAGTGAGAAGTTTTTTTTTTATTATTTTTAATTAGAGATATGTTAGGATTACATGTAGGTGAGGCTTTGAAAAAAAAATAGCAAAATTTGGTTGTGTGAAATTACATTTATGCCCCATATTTCTTATTCATGTTTTATTTTAATTGGAGGGTTAAACCAGTAATTTCATAATTTTGGTTGACAATGCGTGTTTTATTAATTAGTAGATATATATATATATATATATATATAGTTAATAAAGAATATGAAAAGTTGATACAAATTTTATTAGTTTTATCTTATGCATATCACTTCCAATTGTTTTTCTATAGGAAATTTCTCATTTTATTTAGATGTCGATGTTTTTATTTTTGGCACTCCTCGAAATGTTGCTTGTCTTGAAACATCTCTAATGGACATATCAAATTATTATTGTCAAAATTTTATTTGATAGCTGATGTGACAAATTAAATATTGATGTTAAATCTTCTTTCCTTGAAATACATGTGTCAAATATTTATTTTATTAATATGTTTGGCCTCATGGTACATTAACTATTAAGAAATAATTAAAAATGATTTAATTTTCATTCCATTGATTGGTAATGGAAACCGTGCATTAAAAAATAAATTAAAAGCATTTAGCGCCCAAACCTTGTTCTGCCAAAAATGACAATCAAAGGCAATGCAATCGAGCCATGTCAGATTATAACATTTCGATTGAAAGAAATGTTGCTGTTTTTTTGTCCGACATGGCATTCGGCATTCTACATCACATTTGATATATTAATTGGAGATGCTCTTATATTTTTTTTCTCATCATGCTTACTTATATATCCTTTGGGAAAAATATATATATGTTTTTGGTATAATATATTATGGAGTAAAACAATTCGAAGAGATTGTAAGTGGTGAATTGCTTTGGTAATTAGAGTTTTTCATTCAACCCTCTGCATTTCGGATTCAAATTCTTGTTCAGCCTCTTAGTGTAGATTGTCATAAAATATTCCTTGTAATAAAAATAAAATAAATAAATTTAAAAACTGCCTGAAAAGATTTTGTTTTAGTGTACTAAAAAAAATAAAAATAAAAATAAAAAATAAAAAAATAAACCGAAAATTCTGTCTGGAATGGTGATATGAAATTCTTATTTTTAATTTGAAGGTTGTCTTTTAATTTCTCATATCGAAATCGAAAATCCTTGTCTCTGAGCCGATCTGACTTCAAACATGATCAAATAAATCAAGAATTATTATCTAACTATATATAACATCATAATAGACCAACACGATGTTTTTCTATAAAACAATGAAATGCTCATGTTGATAGTCAAATAATTAAAGATTTTATATGTAGTGTTTCTTAAAGAATAAGATCTAACAAGCCCTTTGTACTATTCATCCGAGGGAACTACTCTTATGAAGGGGTTGTTTGTATGTGTGCATGTGTTTACATGTATAAGCAAACTTCAAGGGAGGGATCTCAAATTTGTTACAAGAAATTATCAACTTTTTTTTCTTTCTAAAAGATGATAAAAACTTACACAGAGGATCCTCGACACATCATATTTTCAAATTTATAAGAAAGTAACTTAGAAACTATTACATGAAGAAAGTTAGCGAATGAAATATAACGGTTGGAGGCCATGTTGGCAAAAAAAATCGTTGAAGGATTTTGTTAATTTGATTTTTTTTTTTTGACAATATGTCAAATTAGCAAAAAACACTTCAAGAACGTGGCAAAAAAAACTCCTTATCTATTCCTTGTTATGCTCTAATAAATTTTCTTAGTTGTATATTTAATTTGATTTTACAAAATAGTTTGAATTTTTCTCAAATTTAAATTATGATTTTCATAAAGAGCTTATATATGGAAAAGCCTACAATGCTACCTCATCAAAAGTACACAAAGATGCATCATCTCACCAACTAAACTAGAGTTATAAATTTAATGTTTTCTTATTTATATGCAAAGAAGTTAAGACAACTTTAAATTCATTTTTAATATATATATATATATATATATATTGTTTTCATACAACAATGCATTTACATTAAAAAGTGGGAGATTTGAGTTGTCACACAATGACTTAGCCATTATAATTTTATATCATACTCACCGTTCACGAAAATTAAACTTAAAACATTCCGCTTACAAGTGAAGATAAATACCGTAAATAAATCTTCAATATATTCATTATTTTTGTAATATTATTTAATTTTGTCTACCACCTTGTGTTGTGTCCACTGGAGATTAGATTTTTTCTTTTTCACTAGGAGAGGAGAGGAGAGTGAGTTTAAATTTAAACGATAGACCCATGGTTACATTATTTAGTTAATAGCTCAAATTTGACTTCAATGTTACGTATCATCATTCATCAGTAATATATAGTATTAAAGAAAAATCCAAAGAACTCTACTAAAACTCAGGTAACATATTTGTGTCCAGAAAACCACGGATACCAAGATTAACTTCAATTCTACAAATTTCATTTATTACTAAAATTGGCGGTGACCATGTTGGAAACGTTACGTCATATGGACCACAAACCCACAAAAGAATAGTAGAGCTTGGAGTTAAACTGAATAGTATAGCTGACTAGTTCAAAGGAGATTTTATTAGATGAGTAATCATGTCTGCAACATTACATCAAAAAGTAGCAATTATTTTCTGACCGAAACGCGTGGAAGTTTCCACCAATCCACAGGTCTCGCCATTTTTCCAATCTACTCGGTAACTATCTCTTTCTCCCCATTATTTTTTAGTTTGTACCTCTCCATCTATATAAATAGCTCCCTTACCAAGCACACGGATATCAAACTAAAACATACACATACAGAATAACACAAAAAACATGGAGGAGCTACCACCAGGTTATCGCTTCTATCCAACAGAAGAAGAACTGGTCTCCTTCTATCTGCAAAACAAGCTCCAAGGGAAGCGAGAAGATACTTGTCGTGTAATCCCGATTGTAGACATTTACAGCAAAGAGCCATGGGACCTTCCAAGTACATTCTATCTTCCATTAATCTGTACATTCTTATATATGTTCTACTATGCTCAATTGCATGGCATGCACCGGAGTACTGGATGATTGGATATGTAGTTCGATCCAACACGACATACTAATATAATGGTAGCTAGTGCTTATGTGAATAAGTTTGTTCTATGTATGTTGTAGAGTTATCGGGGGAGTTGTGCCGTGGAGACAAAGAGCAATGGTTTTTCTTTACGCGGAGGCAACAACGAGAAGCTCAAGGAGGGAGGCCCAACAGGACTACTGCCTCTGGGTACTGGAAGGCCACCGGCTCACCTGGCTACGTTTACTCTTCAGATAACAAGGTGATTGGAGTGAAGAAAACCATGGTTTTCTATAAAGGCAAAGCTCCAACCGGAAGAAAAACCAAATGGAAGATGAATGAGTATAGAGCCATTGACGTAGACAACTCAACTACCAATACACCCAAGGTATGTGCATGATAATTCACTTGACAACACGAACAGTAATGCATTTGTAGCTCAATTAGATAAGACTTAAGAGCGTGTCTGGATTCAAAATTATCAGAACCAATCACGTTATTACATTATCATTTTCAAATTTTCTTCACATGACGCTTAATAACTTTTTATTCCCTATAGTTGGGGCATGAATTCAGATTGTGTCGAGTGTACGTGGTATCTGGGAGTTCTCGAGCATTTGACAGACGGCCACTGGAGCCAGTCGGAGAGGCACAACAAAAATTTAGTGACTCTACAGGAGCAAGTACTTCTTTGAAGACTACAATGGTGGAGAAAGCAAGCTCATCAGATGAAACTTATTCACATTCAGGAGAGCTTGGTGATCTCCCGGAGACGTCAGCAGGGATTAATAGTAGTAACTGGGAGATTAATGAAGGTTTTGAAGAACCTCTATGGGAATGGGAACAACTAAATTTTCTCTAATAAGCAGCCCACAACCAACTTTTAAACGTGCATCAGTTGGATTAGGCATCAAGCTAAAGCTATTAGAGTAAGCAAAGCATAGGTATAACTTAATTAAGATGCAGTAAAATGTAAATTTTTTGTGACTACTCCATTGTCAAGTATAAGAGAAGGATGATAGTGAGAAATTAGAAGAAAGTAAACCATTCAAATTCATGTAAAATAAATAGTTACATTAGTTAAGGCTGATATTTGACTTTGGAGATGACCATCTGTACTTTGTTCCTATTATAATTTTAGTTATAGAGTTAAAAAGCATTCTTCCTTTGTAATCTCGTTTTTTTATTAACATATTATCAGTTGGTCAAGAAAAAGAAAGTCTTCGCAATCTGAAAGAAAATGGAAATAATGTCAATAAACAAATCAAACAGAGTTGCGCTGGCACTCAGACTCGTTTCGATTTCGTCATTAGGTTACATTTCTAAAGTAATTTCAGAAGAGAATAAAATTGTATTGGAGAAAATCAAGAAGTAGGTGAGAGATGGGGAGAAGAGACACTTGAATCTTGACCCTTTCAACCATAGAGAAAATGACAGATCATAGTTAGAACTCTGAAGATTACTTAGCTTTTTTTTTTTTTTTTAAAGGATGCTTAGTAATTAAAAGAAGAAACAATTACAGCACGTTAGATAACAAAGATAGTTAATCTTTCACACGGACTTGTTAAACTCAAAAGAAATAAACGCGGAAAAAAAAAAGAAAAAGAAATAAACGCGTTCTGTTGTCTGGTTCCTTGCATGGAAAAAAACGTTAGCAAATTACAAATGAGCCGCATCCAACCATCAAGACACAGTGCAAAGCATTTTTATGCCAGGAGCGGATCCTCTTTATGAAGATCCTAGGAATCCTCCAATCATATTCGTTTATCGTACATCGTGCAGTCAGAAATCATTGTAAATTTTTATATTTAAAATTGAATATAAATAGTACCTAACAAAAACTAACCGCACGATATACGATGACCGGATGTGATTAGAGGATCCCTGGGATCCTCACAAAGAGGATCCAGCGAGGATCCTCACTCATTTTTATGCTCAAAAGATGTGGAGGTTGATCACAATAACATATGAGCACAAAAAATTGTTATAAATTTGTTTACTCTAAAGACTACTTAGCTTACGTGGCGCGCAGACCGAATACATAATAAGCTAACTACGTTCTTCGGTTGAATTCAGAGCGTGCCAACCCTTCTTAAATTGTCACACCGACCTGCCCATCAAAGGCAAGTCAACACCAACCTGCCTGAAAAATCTAGAATTCCAATCACTTCACCTACATCTCTTAGAAACACATTCATAAAGAAGTTAATTTTGTGGTAGATACAATTTCGAAATTTTGAAGATTCATCCAAGACTTGTACTTTTTGGATCGAATGCTTCCTAGTTATGTTAATAAATGGCTTTTTTGGCCTTATTAAAAAGTAAAAATCATTTCACTAGAATGGGCCTCCTAAAGAAATCCACATAGACCTAAAACAGTAATGGGTTATCTAGGTGGCAAGGCCCACAACATCAACTAGAGAGGTTTCAAACTGAGCGTGTTGTCTCGAGTTACCGAGCATTCTAACTAAAGCACTTGACCCTGGTCACTTTTTGATCTCCACGAATGAGCATTTTTTACCCAAGATGTAGAAGTCATGCTCAACTGTCAACTCTGCACCACGTGTCAGTAATCGATACGAAAGAAATCCCGTATTAGGGGGAAAGGATCATCTCCGGATTCTTCCCAGCAAAATCTTTCAGATCCTGAATTTTGCCTGTAAGCCTTGCCTCCAGCACAGCCACAAAGCTATCGCAACTCCATCTTCTTCCTTGAACAGGTCCACAAAGCCACGATCTCAACCTTGCCTCGAACAGGACCATGAAACCATCGATCTTAGCTACGATTCTGACAGCACTGTCATCTCCTCCACCTTTGCACCGTCTCAACCCCTCCTGTTGTCAACACCATTGCCGGGGATTCGATGCAGAGGATCTGATGGCCATTGCTGCCATCGTAACCTCTTCATGTTCTGATGGCGGCTAAACTTTTCCTAACCGTTCGATTTTCTTTTAGACGGCTAAGATTGAAGGATCCTCTGGATCCAGAGCGAATCTTTTTCCCGTATGGGAAATGATCATCTCCGGATTCCTCCTAACTGGATCTTCCGAATCTTGAATTTTGCATGCAAGCCTTGCCTCCAGCACAGCCGCAAAGCTATTGCAGCTCTATCTTGTTCCTTAAACAGGTCCACAAAGCCATGATCTCAACCTTGCCTCGAACAGGACCGTGAAACTATCGATCCTGACTACGATTTTGACAGCATCGTCGTCTCCTCCACCTATGCACCCTCTCAACCCTCATATTGTCAACACCATCACAAGGGATTCGATGCAGAGGATCTGATGGCCATTGCTGCCATCACAACTTCTTCATATTCCGATGGCGGCTAAACGTTTCCCTGACCGTTCGATTTTCTTTTGGACAACTAACATTGAAAGATCCTTCAGATCCAGATGGAAGGGATCCAAAGAATATCCTATTACCGTATTAGGACCGTCACATATAGCCTACTTACCCACAAGAGGCCCGAAAAACGGAAGACAAATCTTTTGGACTAAGGAGGCATGGCCTATATAAAAGTATTCAAGGTATTACAGTGCATTACTTTCAATCTTTGTTCTCTTCGGCCAGGGAATCTAATTTTATGGAGATTATACCATGTGTGCCGAGTAGAGTGGGAGGGTTGGAAAATAATTTATTGATTGCTCCGGTGATTGATGTGAAGATTGAGCATGTTATCTATCAAATGCACCCAACCAAAACACCGGGTCCAGATGGGTTTAATGTCGGGTTCTTTCATCATCATTGGGAAACGGTGGGTGGTGTGGTGCTAGGCATGGTTAAAACTTTCTTTCAAACTGGCCGAATGCTGAAGGAGTTGAATCACACACAAATATTGTGCTTATTCCAAAGTCGGACAATCCAAGGAAAATGTCCTAATTTTGGCCAATATCCTTATGTAATGTGGTGTATAAGCTTATTTCAAAAGTGCTGACAAATCGATTAAAGAAAGTGATTCCTAAGGTAATTAGTCTGAATCAGTCGACGTTTGTGGCGGGGAGACAAATTTCAGATAATATACTGGTGGTTCATGAATTGCTTCACTCTATGAAGCAAGGGAATAAGGAAGGGATCAATTTCATGGCGTTGAAGCTGGATATGGCTAAGGCTTATGATCGTATTGAATGATCGTTTTTGAATGCTATGTTGCATAAATTAGGATTTTATGGGACTTGTTAGTGAGTGATGGAGTGTGTACAAATTGTCTCTTATAGTGTGATGGTAAATGGGGAAGCTTCGGGGAACATCACACTTGTAAGGGTCTTCGCCAAGAGAACCGTCTATCACCGTTTCTGTTTTTAATTTGTGTCGAAGGTCTTTTTGCCCCATTACAAAATGAAGAGAGGGTTGGGCACATTCGGGGCATGACTGTTAGCCATGTTGCTGAGCCTTTTTCTCACCTTTTCTTTGTGCGGATGACTCGATGCTATTTTGTCAAGCAACGAAAATGGAGGCGTTAAATGTTAATGGTGTGCTCCAAAAATATGCTGAAGAGTCGGGCCAATTCGTGAATTTGGAGAAAAGCTCGGCATACTTTAGCTCTTATTGTCCGCAAGTTTTGAGGATTCAACTATCAAAGGTGTTGAGGATTAAATATCAAGAAAACTTCGGCAACTATTTAGGTATCCAAGCAGATTTTGGGGTCTAAAAAAAGAAGGCGTTTGAAGATATACTATTTAGGCTGGAGAAGAAAATTAATAGATGGGCGGACCAGTTTCTATCGGTTGCTGGGAAAGAGGTACTTCTTAAAAGTGTAGCGACTGCTTTACCTAATTATATTATGCAGTGTTCTAAAAATCGGCCTAGGCGGCGCCTAGGCGCTGGGCGGTGGCTGGCCGCGGGGATTAACTGAAAATCGGGAGCAAAATCGGGACAGGAATTAGGCGG
>JAOEHR010000013.1:11090605-11106194 GCA_025448175.1 Aronia arbutifolia
AATCTCTGTAATGAATGAGTTATTGAGCTCAAGTACTGCAAGACTGGTGATCAACTGGCGGATATACTTACAAAATCATTCAAGCAGCCTATCCTTGAGAAATTGAGGAACCTGCTTGAAGTGCATTCGTTTCAGCATCTTAAGAAATAGTGGGTTGAAGACCTGGCAAGATTTGTGATGGTGGAAACAGCTAATGAAGACTTCGTGATGGTGTCTAAACCCTAAAATGTTTTCATTATAAATTAATTTAAAGGAGGGTGTTAACAGTTTTAATTAAGTTTAAATTTTGTTTTTAATTAAATAAACTTGATTGGATGTGTAGAGACCAAATCAAGCTTGAGTCCTAGTTTGTAGGAGTCGTGGTTGAGCTTGTTCACCACGATTAAATTTGCTTCCGTTGTTTTGGGTTGTAATCTCCCCAAAATTTGCACATGATCGCAGTAGTGAAGTTTGTCATTTGCTTTCCTTTAAAAAGCTGTAATCTTCCTTTTGGTTGTTAATGAGAAAAATCAGTTCAATATGTCACAAGTGTAGACATGTAAATTTCGTTGCATACAAATGATGCATCATAATGCCCCACGTGGCATATGACTCATCACAAATGGACAAGTCATCAAAGACATGTGGCACAAATCAAGCAAAAGAAGTACAAAACCTTCCCAAAAGTCGGCAAAAGGGAGAAAATCCCTCTTAAAATAAACAAGGGGTCCAAATTGCTCCCAAAATTGGAAAGAAAGCTAAAGCATATTCATACGAACAAGCAAGAATTGAAGATTGCTCACAAAATAGGTAACAAGCACTATAATTCGGCCAAGGTAAGGGAAAGTGGTTGAAATTAAGACACAAAACATGCCTAAATTCTCCCATGGACGAATCAAGACACAAATCAAAGCCAAATCCACCCAAAGGCATGGCATTGAAAGTCTATAAATACAAGGTCCCAAGACAAGCATGAGGTGGACAATTTCTACATTGAAGGGCCGAAATTCTCACAAAAGGAGAACCTCTGCCAAATCTTTTGAAGATTAATACGCTACCAAAGCTCTCTTCGAAGAACGTACAACCAAAGCCAAAGCTTTCTTTCAACCAAAGCCGAAGCATTCCCTTAAAGAATCAACAAGCACTTGTGCTGATTCCTTCAAGACATTGTTGTAAGCTTAAAACTTGTAACGACGTTCGATTCAAGATCAAGTCATCAAGACCCTTGAATCAACGAAATCCCGCATCAACATCACCTTTACCGTAGGTCATACACAAACCTAAAGGTGAAGACTATCCACGCATTGTTTCAAGCTCAAAACTTGAAGCAATCGTTCAATCATTCGTCCGAGATCAAGTCATCGCACCTGTAAATCAACAATCAACCATCTACATCAAATTTGAAGACTGAATCAGAGGAAAATTGTAAACAGAGATTGTAACCCTACAAATTCAATCAATACAAATCTACTTTGTACAGACGTTTTCGTTCCATTTGTTACATAATTTTCGTGTTTACAAATTTGGCATGCCCGATGGGACCTCTCTGCCTCTCATATTTGTCTTCAAATCCACAAGAAACACATATGGCATCAAGAAAGGATCAAGTTATTCCTGCAATCAAGGTGAAGAACAAGAACATCCTTGCCGCAAGTGATGGCACTTTGGGCGTCACAACCCGAGGCAAAGCAAGAGTTATCTCTGTCATGCTTCCACCCATACATCAACTCTGCCGAATGAGTAAGAGCACCCGAGGCACGCGCCCGTGATCACCCTGGCCTTGCTTAGGGTGCCAAGGGATGAAAGCCAGATGAGGTATTCCGAATCGTTGACTTCCGATGCTGAATCGAGCAGCAGTTCATGTCCCACAGCCATGCAAGTCATGACTACTGATGCAACTTCAATATAGGAGCAGCTGGCACAAATGAGCGAAGAAATCGCAATGCTGACAAGGACCGTGAAGGAAAATGACTTACAGAGTGCTACACTCGTCAATTATCTGGAGGCACAACACGACGAGAGAGCTGACCCAAAGGTTGATCCGCCAAAGAAGGGAACCGACGAGAAAAATGAGCCTCTGGTGGAGAAAGCTGAGGAGAAGCTGGAGGTGGACCGAGTTGCGACGCTTATAGAATCTCTTTCTATTCAACAACTGCAAGAGATGATCACAAGCATCATCAAGGCACAGTACGAAATAAGCTCATATGACTCCATGCGTACTCAAAGCCATATTCCAAGAAGATTGACTCCTTGAGGATGCCAAGGGGCTATCAACCGCCAAAATTCATGTAATTCGATGGAAATGGCAATCTTAAGTAACATATTGCCTATTTCATTAAAACCTGCAACAATGCTAGGACAAAATGAGACTAACTCGTCAAGCAGTTCATGCACTCTTTAAAAGGTAACACCTTTGACTGGTACACCGACCTCGAGCCCGAGTCTATCAACAGTTAGGACCAGCTTGAAAGGGAATTCCTCAACAGCTTCTACAGCACCCGCCGCAATGTAAGCATGCTGGAGCTGACGAGTACAAAGCAATGGAAGGACAAACATGTCGTCGGTTACAATAGATGGTGTTCACTAAGTGAGATTGCAAAGATCGACTTTTTGAAACCTCCGCCATTAAGATATGCATTCAAGGCATGCATTAGGGGTTACATTACATCCTTCAAGGCATAAAACCGAGAACATTTAAGAAGTTAGCAACTCGTTCCCAAGACATAGAGCTGAGTATAGCTAATTATGGAAATAAGAAGCCGATCACCGACTTCAAGAAAGATAAGGTGTTTGCTCCAAAGGTAGACAAGACTAGGAATAAGCTCGTCAATGAAGCTTTTACCGTCAATACTACCCCCAATCAAGACATCCTCTGCGCCCATCAAAATCTCCTCCAAAAACAAAGCTAACGAGATGAAGAGAGGTGAGCCTTCTCGCACCCAAGACATATACAAAAACACCTTGAGGGGGCTAGAGCAGAAGACGTACCCTTTTCCTGACTCTGACGTGGCTGCAATGTTAAACGACTTGCTGGAAATAAAGGTGATCAAGCTACCTGAATGCAAGCGCCTTGAAGAGATGAATTGCGTTAACGATCCTAAGTACTGCAAGTACCATTGTATCGTGAGCCATCCTGTTGGCAAGTGCTTCGTCCTCAAAGAGTTCATCATAAAGCTGGCACAATAAGGGCAAATCGAGCTTGACCTTGAAAACACGGTCGCAACACATACTACTACGATTGTGTTTGGATCTTTCGATCTCTTGCCTCTCCAAGTGACGCATGCCCACTCTCATCCATGCTCAAGCTGCACGACACCTTTTGCATAACCATCGTTGAGGGCAAACGACCAAGATGCACTTACCGACGATGAAGAAGGATTGACATTGGTGACCTACAAAAAGACAAGGAAGCCAAAACCACCAGCCACACGACCAACTGTGGAACAAGGGAGAAAGCATCGCCGCCACAACAATAGGAAGCCCAAAAGAAGCGTAAAAGCTGCTAAGCCAACGTTTGCTGAGGAACCTATAGAGCAAGAGTCATGCATTCCCATCTCCTTGCATGAGTACTTCCCGAAGGGCTTCTTCCAACAGCGCACTACCGTTGCCTGTCACATGGTCGAAATAGAGATAAAAGAGCCTTTAAAAAGCAAAGATATCACTGTCGAGGAAGAGAAGACCCTCACACCCAAAGAAGCCCTGATGACATACTTTAGCATCAAAGAAGCGCTACGGCTGCCCAAGGAGATGCGAAAAACACTAGTAGTGGTCTTGGTGAGTCCAGACCACCACGAGGTACAAGAAAGCAAGGATGAAGGCTTTAAGCTTCGACCACATGAATATGCTATATGATGTGCCACCCATGACGCAATCAACTTCACATACGAAGACTTGCTGCTAGAGTCAAAGCCTCACAACTGTCATCTCTTCATCGTTGGGTACGTGAGAAGTAACAAAATCAACTGCATGTTTGTGGATGGTGTGTCAGCCAAAAACATCATGCCAAAGTCAACAATGACCACAATCGACATCAAGGTGAATGAATTGTCCCGAAGCCGTCTGCCGATTCAAGGTTTTAACCAATGAGGACAAAGAGCAATGGGCATGATCCGAGTTGAGATGACCATTAGTGAACTCAAGTCAAGCAAGCTGTTCCACGTGATTAACGCAAGAACTTCCTATAGCTTGCTTTTAGGAAGGCCTTGGATCCACGAGAATGGAGTAGTGTCGTCCACCCTCCACCAATGCCTAAAGTTCTACCAAGAAGAGGTGAAGGTAATATAAGGCAACACCAAGCCGTTTATCGAAGCTGAATCACAGTTTGCGGATGCCAAGTTTCACATGGATGAAGACATGGTACCCGAAGCTCTTCCAAAGGAGATCAAACCCACAGGCAAAGCCACACCCAAAAAGAAGAAGTGGCAAGTCATGCCCGATAAGCAAGAAAAGGAAGTTGTGTCTTCTTCAACCAAAAATGACGATGAGCCTACTAAGCCTGCAATAATCAAAGGGAATGTGACTCCCTCAAAAAGATCAAACACACCCGTCTTCCAATAAATCCTCATGTCGAGAAGAACAAATGGGCATCCCTGTTCGAAAATGGAACAACCAAAACCGACCCGGCTAGGTGATGCTAAAATTTCAAAACCATCGCAAGGTTTTATAAAACCCCTGCCAAAGGGGGTAGAACCAAGCTCTCTTCCAACCAAGAGAATCGAAAAAGGGTTCGACCCAAACTCCTACATACTCATGTCGAAGGCTGGGTACGATTTCGCCTCCCTTTCAAATCTTGGAAAGAAGGTTTCAAACACTGTCAACAACAAAGAATGTTACCTCACTGAGACTCAAAAGAAGTTGAAGGAGCATGGTTACGAAGTTGACAACAACAAAGCTGGACTTGGCTTCACACCAAATATCCCTGTGAAGATTTTAAGAAAAGCAAAAAATGCTAGCGCTCAACACATTAGCGTAAGCATTAAACGAAGTCAAGAGGAGCCTAAACCCACACTTCGAACATCGGTCTTCAATAGGCTGAGCCGTTTAAAACCTAGAATTTTGGCACTTGATCGTAATGGTGGTCAAGACCGAACCTTCGTCTTCAAAAGTCTTAACACGCCAACACCCTAAAACTCTGTTTTTGAAAGGTTGTCAAAACCTAAGAAACAAATCAACAAGGCTAGCTCTCCTCCGCGACGATCGGCCTTAGAAAGACTTGAAGAAACCAAGAAGCCTTCTAGAAAGAGGAAGACCACGCCCACGAAGCCTTCAAAGCTCAATTTCTTCAAGGATGAAATGCCAAGCAACCTTAGAAGTTGACACAAAAGGACAACTAAAGGTAAAGAGGCGCACCATCATCCACACTGGCCAATATTCACGCCAACAAGCCCAATGGGATGGCACTGGAGATGATGTCTAAAACGTCTTCCACATCATAATCCAAGAAGACGAAGAAGACGAAATCCTTGAGAAGGACGTCATTGCTGCGCCACCATAGCTCGAGGATGGGGGGCAAGCCACGGTTGATGATCTCAATGAGCTCAACTTAGGCACAAGCGAGGAACCGAAGCCTATCTTCGTAAGTGCACGACTAAATACGGACAAGATCGAGGAATACTACTAACTGCTCTTGGAGCACAAAGATGTCTTTGCTTGGACCAATAAAGAAATGCCTGACCTTGACCCTACCATAGCCGTGCATCATCTTGTAGTGAAGCTCGAAACACGACCAATCAAGTAAACTCAAAGACGCTATCGATCTGAGCTCATCCCACAAATTGAGGCTGAGATTGACAAGCTAATCGAAGCAGGCTTCATTCGAGAGGTGAAATACCCTAAATAGATCTCCAACATCATCATTGTCTTTAAGAAATCTGGACAAATACATGTTTGCGTAGACTTCCGAGACCTCAACGATGCTTGCCCGAGGGATGACGTTCCCTTGCCAATTATCAAAATCATGGTGGACGCGATCACTGGCCACAAGGCACTTTCATTCATGGACGACTATTTTGGGTACAATCAAATCCGCATGGCTCTTGAAGACGAGGAACTGATAGCTTTCCGCACTCCAAAAGGTATCTACTGTTACATGGTAATGCCTTTTGGTTTGAAGAACGTTAGGGCTGCATATCAAAGGGAAAGCATAAAATGGTACCTGGCAAGACCACCTATCTTAAGAGCACATGTGCTAGGAAAGTCGCTCATCTTATACATTGCCACACAAAAAGGTTCCATTGGAGCACTCATGGCGCAAGAAAATGAAGACCAAAAACAAAGAGCAATCTACTACCTAAGTAGAATTCTCACCGATGCTGAGCTCAACTATTCACCAATTGAGAAGTTGTGCCTTGCCCTAGTCTTTCCTGTCCAAAAGCTAAGACACTACATGCATGCTTACACCATCCACTTGGTTGCTAAAGTTGACCCGGTCAAATACGTCATGTCCAAACCAGTTTTGACAGAGGGACTAGCTAAATGGGCATTGCTTCTCAATCAGTATGAGATCATCTACGTCCCAGCTAAAGCCTTCAAGGGACAAGCACTAGCAGACTTCCTTGTCAATCACCCAATCCCAGCCGATTGGAAAATCTCAAACGACTTGCCTGAAGAGGAGATGTTCTACATCGACATCTTCCCGACATGGACAATGTTCTTCGACGGATCCTCACGAACGGACGGAGCGAGGGCATGATTAGTATTCATGTCGCCACAAAGACAAGTACTACACTATTCCTTCCGACTAAGCGAGCTATGCTCCAACAACATCGTTGAGTACCAAGCACTGATTATTGGACTTCAATTGGTGATCGACACAGAAATCACAATGCTAGAAGTGTATAGCGACTCCAAGCTCATTATCAATCAACTCTTGACTGAATATGAAGTGAGGCAAGATGATCTCATCCCATACTTCTGACTAGCAACTCAACTACTACAAAAGTTTGAGGCCGTGATGCTAGAACATATGCCAAGAAAAGAAAATCAAATGGCGGACACTCTCGCTAACCTAGCCTCAAGTATGGCACTGAGAGAAGACGAAACTACGGACGTGCCAGTTTACCAAAGATGGGTGATCCCACTCATCACTGAAATACTAGTAAATGATACAAATGTCATCTCAATACTTCCAGACTACACTGAAAAGTGGAAACAACCCCTGATCAACTACTTGGAGCATGGAAAGCTTCCAAACGATCTTAGACACCGCTCTGAAATACGTCGACGAGCACCTTGCTTCCTCTACTACAAAGGAACACTCTACCGATGTTATTTTGAATGAGTACTTCTAAGATGCCTAGGTGAGGAATCTAATCAAGCCATGGAATAGACATACTCAGGTGTATGCGGAATGCATCAGTCTGGACCTAAGCTACACTTCCAACTTAAGAGAATAGGTTACTACTGGCCAAGCATGGTGAAAGATTGCCTGGAATACGCCAAAAAATGCCAAGCCTGCCAATTTCATGCCAACTTTATACATCAACCGCCTGAGCCATTACACCCTACGATTGCTTTATGACCATTTAATGCATGGGGATTGGACGTCATGTGACCAATCACAACAAAATCATCTACCAGAGAAGCCTACATCCTAGCCGCAACAGACTACTTCTCCAAGTGGGCTAAAGTCGTATCCCTAATGGAAGTCAAGAAGGAAACTATCGTCCGTTTCATCAAAGAGCATATTATCCACCGATTTGGTGTGCCTCGCTACATCATCACTGACAATGAAAAACAGTTCTCTAATCGACTCATGGACGAGCTTTGCGAGAAATACAAGTTCAAGCAGCACAAGTCTTCCATGTATCATGCTCTAGCCAACGGTCTCACAGAAGGATTCAACAAAACGCTTTGTAACCTCTTGAAAAAGGTCATCGGTTGAACAAAGAGAGACTGGCACGAAAGAATAAGCGAAGCACTTTGGGCATATAGGACGACACATAAAACTCCTACCCAAGCTACGCCTTATTCTCTTGTATATGGCGTAGAAGCTATTCTGCCACTCGAAAGTTAAATCCCCTCACTAAGGATGGCTACACAAGAAGGCTTGACTGAAAAGGAAAATGCAAAGCTACAACTTTAAGAGTTGGAAGCACTCGATGAAAAGAGGCATGAAGCTCAACAACATTTGGAATGCTACCAAGCACGGCTATCCAAGGCATTTAACAAGAAGGTTCGCCCCAGGTATTTCCAAACTGAAGATATTGTCTTGGCATTACGAAGGTCTATCATCACAACTCACAAAACAAAGGGCAAGTTCACGTCAAAGTGGGATGGACCTTACGTAATACAAGAGGCCTACACCAACGGCGCCTACTTAATCCTGGTGAAAGATGACTTAAAGATCAGCCCCATCAATGACAGATTCTTGAAGCAATATTACCCCTAAACCAAACAAACAATGTTCCTTGTTCGCACGAGTTTAAAAGGCGACATACAATGTTCCTTGCCTGCATAAGCCTAAATTGCACATGGCACAATGCTCGTCGCCTGCACGGGCCTAAACTGCACACGGCATAAAGTTCCTCACCTGCACGAGCCTAAACTGCACATAGCACAATGTTCCTTGTTCGCACGAGCTTAAAAGGTGACACACAACACTCCTGGCCCACAAGAGCATAAACTGTGTACGGTAAAATCACCATCAAAACCATCAAAACCACCATAGAAAAATCAATCAGCAGAAGACAAGGTGGGCACTTCCATAGTCGCACATTTCTCTTGCTATAGGCCAGAAATCTCCTCTTAATGTTGAGAAAGTGTAGTTTCCTGCTCCGAGAGAACATCCTGAAGTCGTGATTATTTGACTTCCAACAGTTCTCGTTCTCGCGCCAACGCTTCTAGACGCGCCTGGACAGAAACAAAAGAAGTCCATGTGGCTTGATAACCTTCCAAAACGGCTTGCTGCGAAAACTGAACTTGGGCAATTGATAAGTCTATTACCTCAAGTTGCTGAGCTCTAACCTCTTGAATCAACTTCTTCGAGGAAACAACATGCAAAGAAGAATACTCAGTTGAGCTATCCATAAGCTCGGCAATCTCAACTCTCAAAAGTGAGGAATCAACTTTAAGGTTGTCAATCGCAGAAACAAGCTTCGACAAGTTTTCCTTGAGCAATGCAAGGTCCTCCAATAGACACCTTTAAATCCTCTTTTCAATGTGGCTATTGATAACTATTGCCGCGCGAAGGCTGTTGCGATGGATGAGCTGCTCAGTGCCACTAAGGTTTGGCCCTCTAAGAGATATCTCAGAACTAGCTGGTAAAGGTGCGGGACGCATGATGGGCTCTTGCATACCTACACCTACACACGACAAACTTGGGCAACTCGATGAATTCGTAACAAGCTCTGCACTAGGTGGATCCCAATCTCCTTATTTGTAGGTAGATTGCCTCTAAATAGCATCTCTGTAAAAGAATGAACGCCCATGTTTGCCAAGTCAAAAGAACGAGAGGGCCCAGCCTAAAGAAGATAAAGAAAGGTGTTAGAAACAAAAGCTAAACTAATGAAAGAAGAAGAAATCACAAGTAAGAAGGAAATACATACATCTTTCTTAAGTAACACACGGTCACCAAACTGAGGAGGCCTAAACACTTTCTTCTTCTTATGAAGGAAATTAATGTCCTTGTTATCCAAAGCACCTTAATACGGTCACTTGTTCAAAACTTGTTGATGATGCGCAAGACATGTTCATCTTCGTGCGTATCAACTTCATCACCTGCATCTTCAAAGGCATCTGAATGATGAGAAGACAAGCACGAGCATTGATGAGCTAAAGCCGCAGGTCCATCTTGTAAAGGGGTTGCACTCGCACAATCAAAAGGTGCCAGCTGCGTAGGAACCGCATAACAACCCTTCCTCGGCGCATCATGCGTGAACGAGAAGAATTGGTGCCACTTGCCGTCCCTAAGTCTTCACGATGTACCTTTGACCACCAGCCTACGTAGGCACGGGTCATTGGATTACTTTTGAACTCGTCATTGGCTAGCAGGGTGATAGAAGTATTTGTGCATGCATGGGTACAAGACTCCCAATGCATTTACAGGGCTTGCAAGGATTCCGACTGTGCGTTTTCCTTCAACTTGCCTGGCACATGTTGGACAAAGCCAAATTGCCTCCTAAAATGGTGAGGGTTATACGACTGAACAATACATCGGTATCCTTACCGCAAAGAAACATACCCCGAGCGAAGACTTGTGAGATAAGACAAGTCTGAGAAACGAAGGTGTGAATCATCTATGAGGCCTCATCGTGCCGAGCCAACCCTTGCAAGGTGGTCAATTCTTAAACCTTCACAGCTTCTAAACAACATTTACGCCTGCAAATCATCAAAACTCTTTGCAGAAAACACGCCAGAGTACTTTGTCATTAAGGGCCCCAGCTTGACTAAAGTTGACGAAGAAAAATGAGTGCCAAAGTACTCACCCAACCAACCATACACATAATGGTAGGGAAGTTCCGTAGTACGATCTTCAGTATTCGCTGAGTTCGAAACAATGCTCAAGCCATCATAAATGTTGGCTACGACTGGGATAACAAGGCTAAAAGATTCACCTGCAGCCATCTTGCTAGCCACTTTGAAGACCCCTGGATGAATAAAGTTGACGTCGTCTTTGGGGAAAACAAACTTACAAAGCCAACAAGCTAAGAAAACGACTAGGTAAGATTCTTCCACATGCTCTAACGCTACGCCAAGATCCTCAAATGCTTTCAACTCGGCAGGGGAACGGCGCCTAGCTGAACCAAAGACACTTGATGGGTCTGAGTCTCCCTTTGGCATAGTGGTCTTGTTGCGACCACTTTTCTTCGAATGCTTCTTGTACTTTATGGCATCCCAATACCAAAATCGGATCCAAGAAGAAATCTTCACTCCTAACTTACCCTGAGCTTCATGGGAAAACTTGTGATACACTCAAAACAAATAGCGGCAACTCGCAGGCAATCCTTGGCTATTGCAATGAGAAAATTCCTCCACGCTAGGAACAACCTTGTTATAAAACTTACCCTGGATCGGCAAGCCTCCTATCTTGTGGAGATCCCAAAGTGAAATCGATATCCCCTTGAGCCGTGTGAAGTGTGTTGGTCCCTGAACACCAATGCTCAAAAAACGCACAAAGGATGGAAGGATGGCGATCATAACTAAAAAAATATGTGTGCATAGCATGATAAAGGCCTACGCTGGTAAACACATCTTTGGATCGGCTCAAGACATCTTCAAGCCACTCCTAGTAAAACTCAGCAAAGACAGCTTCTCCAATAGTCGACAAGATGTTATTCCAAGTCATAACTCCGCTACGGATGCGATCACCAAGAAGCTCAAACGAAGCCGGTGGATTGTTACAAACATGGTGCGAAGGATTCAAGATAAGAATCCTCGATGTACATGTCTTCTTCTTTGTATTTGGTCAACCAAAATCTGTCACTTCCCAAGACACTTCAGAAGACCACAACTTGATATGCATCAAGTTTTCTTTCGCATGAAGAACAAGTGCCTTAGGGCCAGTCAATGACGCACAAAGCTTCAACGTCGTTCCCCTATCTTGCAAATCGATTTCCTTCGCAAGAATGGTGATGGTATTGCTCTTAAAGCACTTGAAAAATACCATGGCTGCAAAAAAAAAAAAAAACAAGGCAACATAAGCATAAGAGTGGGGCGGCAAGAAAAAAAAATCACTTAACTAAAGCAAAAGACATGTGAGACAAACCTCGTGAGCGTTGAAGGATAACGATGGCAAAGTCACAACGACAAAAATAAATCAGCCACAAAGCTTGAGCAACACGACAAAAAGAGTAGCTACAAGATGGTCCTTCAAAGCACACTATAGTAGCAAAAAAAACCAAAATGCTACGCAATCGCACTACACAACCCCACAGCGATTACGCAAGCAGTTTCTTGCACTGTACGACAACGTCACCACCAAGGGAAAACTGTGACCAAGAGGCACTACACAGTGTAACACCACTGCAATCTTTTGCCAGCACCATGCTGTGAAAAATGAAGCACTGCAACAAGCTCCAAGCAAGCAGCTCACGACAACAGCAGCAGCACACACGGCACAGCAGCAAAGACAACGCACAAGGCACAGCAGCAAAGACAACGCACAACAAGGAATTGTGAAAAAAATACACCCAATTATCCTATAAATAGGGGTCAATTTCTTCCTAATGCTATAAGGGAGAGTACATACCAAATAGCAAAAGGAAAATCCAAACAAGGAAGCACATTCCAACCAAAAGAAGGAAGCAAATTCCAAGCAAAAAATGGCAAGTTTCAGCCAATCTGCGTAAGTAGGATATTTTTTGTGATAATTCGACTTTCCAGAGGAGTTTTGATTTAAGGCCAATTAGAGAAGGAAGCTAAGAGGCTGATGATCATTGTGTCTAAATTTCATAATTTTTCCTAAAGCCAAACGTTCCAGTTTTCAAAGTTAATCCTGCAAAAGTTGTTTTTCCGTCAGAACTGTGCAACTGTGGGAAAAAGACAAGTTGAAGGCTTTCCCGATTTTTCCTAGTGTTGTGCGATACATGCTTGAAAAGATAAGAGATAAAGCTACGTTTCCCATATTTTTACAAGATTTCCCAAACCAACAAGGGAAATACATGTTGTTTTTGCAACAAAAATCAGCAAATAAAAGAAAAAAGGCTTTAAAATTTCCAAAACATCAAAGGAAAGTACCTTTCATTGCCAAAATAGAAAAGGGAATCCCTCCAAGGCAAGGACAAGTCTTCAAGTTTCCCAAACCAAAGAGGAAACACTCCCTTGGCTGAAAAAATAAAAGAGGAAAGAAAAAAAAAATGCACATCGTACTTACCCAAGAACAAGCATTAAATCTTTCCAAAACCTTGAAGGAAAACACCAAAGCTTTCCAACACTTTGAAGGAAATCCCCCTCATTACCAAAATTGAAGGAGGTTCCTACCTAATGTATTTTGTCACCAAATGTATTTTGTCAAAATTATGGACAATCAATACGCACAATAAGTATGGTGCCGATTTCTCCATTTCCAAAATTTCTTTCAAGATCAAGCCTCTACAGCCCTTGAAAAAACAAATTTCATTTCATTCAAGATCAAGCCTCTACGGCCCTTGAAGAAAAAATTTCATTTCATTCAAGATCAAGCCTCTATGGCCCTTGAAGACAATTTTCATTTTCATTCAAGACCAAGCCTCAACGGCCCTTGAAGAAATGTTTCATCCAAGAGATACGCCTCAACGGCCCTTGACGAAATTCATCACTTCAATTCAAGACCAAGCCTCAACAACTCTTGAAGAAATGTTTCGTTCAAGAAATACGCCTCTACGACCCTTGACGAAATTCATCATTCCAATTCAAGAACTACACATCTATGGCCCTTGAAGAAGCAAACTAATTCAAGATCAAGTCTCGACGACCCTTAAGTTAGAACATTCACATTGCATGACTTCAAAACACGTTTCCTACATGTGACAAGCACATGCCTACAATGCGCCTTGAAGTGAGGGCATTTGTAGACATGTAAATTTAGTTGCATACAAATGATGTATCACAAAGCTCCACGTGGCATATGACCCATCACAAATGGACAAGTCATCAAATACATGTGGCACAAATCAAGCAAAGAAGTACAAAACCTTCCCAAAAGTCGGCAAAAGGGAGAAAATCCCTCTTAAAATCGGCAAGGGGTCCAAATTGCTCCCAACACTGGAAAGAAAGCTAAAGCATCTTCATAAAAACAAGCACGAATTGAAGATTGCTCACAAAATAGGTAACAAGCCCTATAATTCGGCCAAGGTAAGGGAAAGTGGCTGAAATTAAGACACAAAACATGCCTAAATTCTCCCATTGATGAATCAAGACACAAATCAAAGCCAAATCCACCCAAAGGCATAGCTTTGGAAGTCTATAAATACGAAGTCCCAAGACAAGCATGAGGTGGACAATTTCTACATTGAAGGGCCGAAATTCTCACAAAAAGAGAACCTCTGCCAAATCTTTTGAAGACTAATACGCTACCAAAGCTCTCTTCAAATAACATACAACCAAAGCCGAAGCATTCCCTTGAAGAATCAACAAGCACTTGTGCCGATTCCTTCAAGATTTTGTTGCAAGCTTAAAACTTGTAACGACGTTCAATTCAAGATCAAGTCGTCAAGACCCTTGAATCAACGAAATTCATCAACATCACGTTTGCCGCAGGTCATACGCAAACCTAGAGGTGAAGACTATCCAAACATTGTTTCAATATCAAAACTTGAAGCAATCATTCAATCGTTCGTTAGAGATCAAGTCATCGCTACCCTTGGATCAACAATCAACCATCTACATCAAATTTGAAGATTAAATGAGAGGAAAATTGTAAACAGAGATTGTAACCCTACAAATTCAATCAATACAAATCTACTTTGTACACATGTTCTCGTTTCATTCGTTACAGAATTTTCATGTTTATAACAAGTGTTAAAGTTACAAAATCATAGCTAGAGCTCCGGAGTTCTAGGGTTTTCAAACCAACATTGCGCAATCTGATCCGGATATGAACACAATCAAATCCTTTAAGTCTTGGAATAACAACAAGAGCTACAAATGGAGTTATGCCTGTGGAGATGACACTGAAGATGATTCAGAACAAACTTCAGTTGATAAACAATTCAAAGGGAGAGGATCTCTCTCTGAAAAAATACAATGGGAAAGCAATGCTTTGCTTGTGTTTTTATTCTTCAATCTTGCCACTGTAATTTATTGAGTTCTGAGAATTGTACACCGTTTGCTGCATTCTTTCTTCTTGAGCATGTTCTTCAAGTGTCGTCAATTCAACGGGACTGCTTCACCATCTTGCTTGCATTTTGCAAACAACTGTCAGATTTCAGGGTCGGCCTTTGCTGAGGCTGATGTGTAACTGGAGTTGCTGAATGGTCCCTCACAATCAGGCCGAGAATAGTGTCCAACCACATCAAAACCAAATTTTTCCCTTGCTATATCTCCAAGATGTGCAACATTGCTCAATAGACAAATCAAAGCCGATTCACTTTAAGAAAAACAAGAACTAAAACTCTACATACAGAAGGCATCTCTTTTTATATTATAGTTAAAGTTATTTGCTCATTTGGAACAGCTTCTTTGAAAGAAATTTATGCTAAGAAGCGCTTTCACTGGAAGTGCTTCTTTATTATTGGATTTTTTACTTGCTTATGGAAAACCTTGCAATTTTCTCGTTGTGTACATAATATTGCATTGCATTGATGAAAGAATAAAATGAACAGGGGGTCATGGCCACCTTTGGCCCTAAAGTGGCTCTACCATTGTGCTTTTAGTTATTTTAAAAGCACTTCCAAACATGCCCTAAACTTTACGCCACTTGTCCTAGGTGATTTTATGGGATCCTTCAAGGCTATCTACGTCTGTGTGGATGAGGACCAATTAAACTATATTATCAATTAAACCGTATTGCCTCACACCTGTACAGATATTATCAGGGACTTAACACTGAATAATACCAACATTTACTTTCAAAAATATTCTATTGAGCTTCCTTGCCATATTGGAACTTAGAGAAATTACTTGTACTAGAAATGTTAAATAAAGGTTGTATGCATCTCAAATCCGTATTATGTTTGGCTTGTTTTTGGCTCGT
>JAOEHR010000013.1:11189365-11200014 GCA_025448175.1 Aronia arbutifolia
TTTAGTTGTACAATTATAGCAACACAAAGCCAACAGCAAGTTGGTTTGAAGCAACTAGCCGAACCTAGAGGGCAGGGGTTCGAATCCTCAAGCCACCAGGTTTTGAGGTATTTATGTCTAATTTTAATATATCGGTTCGGTTCAATCTGGTCTAATTTTTGGACCTCAAAAACCGAAACCGAACCAACCAGATTCGATTCGGTTCATTTTGACAGCTTCGGTTCGATTTTTTTGGGTCTCGGTTCGGTTTTCGGTCTGGTTTTTTCGGTTTTCGATTTTTCCAACCCACCCCTAGGTTCACCTGATCTTGTTTGTTCCTTTGTGCATTCACCCTGTGTTTCGGTGTGTTTCGGTATTGCTCCATCTCAGATTGTGGGATGCGCGACTTTAGATTGAGCAGCAAGACATGAAGTTTCGAAAGAACAAAAAATGTTGCAGGAATCGAATTATGATTTGGATTCATCAAGTAGGAAATTAAAATAATAAAATTGAAAACATCCTCTGAAAGTTCATAGTATGAAACTCTTTATACAAATTTATGAATGGAATAGACATGGTACAGATTGATCATAAAAAATGACTTCCTATCTCAATATCACGCACAGTACAACATGGTTATCGTCATCAAAGATTGAAAAAAAAAATTCATTGAAAGTTCTGATCATCTATGAAAATATAATCTTTGGTAGATAAAATGGATACAAAGTGGCTTTGAATGTGAAAGTGATGTAACATAAATTGAGCTATACTATTCATATTTTTTTTCCAAGTCTGAGATATCACACGCCTTGAAGGGTAGGACTAATCCTTAATATTGTAGCACAGAAAGGCTAAAGTCGTTTCAATCCACTCTTGGTCACATTCAAATGGCATAGGTCATCCTAAAAGTTTCAACCAAGGAATCACTGGTGTTTTTATCAGCTTCGTGCCTTGAAACCAAGACCAATGAGCAAACCTGACTTGGAAGTCTACCAAAAATCAACTGCACCACTTGTCGTGGTTCTATACTATTCATATATTGGGTTACTTACTAGTTACTATTACTAATTTCTACACAGTTGTCATCAGTGACGGATCCAAGGGGTTCTCCTTGGTTTGAGACCTTACAGAAGTCAGGGAAATATCGAGAGAAAATCGTCAAAGGACCCTATGGTCATCTTGTATGGGACTTGAGAATGCCCACAAACTATTTGATGAAATGCCTCTTAGGCAGAATTCGACAAGCCTTGGCAAGTGATGCCGAATAGGCCTTCGGATAAGCCTTGGAAGCTCTCTTTAGTAGATGATGCTCCATATTAGCCTTCGAAGTTGGGCTAAATGCCTAAACGACTAAATTGTACGTGTTCCTCACAGACGCTGCCAACTGTTAACGCTCAAAATTTACAGGTCAAACCTAGAAGAATTTGGGTAGACGTTTATAAATTGCAAGGCTAACACAGAAAATATCTATAATGTAGTTTGTATATATATCTAGCTAAGATTGCAAACATTACAATAAAATGGCTCAGAGCCCTCAGATGGCATGGTGAAGCCGAAGGGAAATTTGCCCTCTCCACCCAACTAGCCTCCCTTTCTCTCTACACTCTATCTCTTTAAGTAAGCAAAAAGCCAACCTTCCCTAAGAAGACCTAAACGTGTGGTTCCAAGCAAAGGTGACGTGGCACTTCCCTAACCACCCCATTAAATATATAAACTAACAAATATCTAGTCTAATAAATATTTGGTCTTGGTCAACATGCCTTCATATAATGGTAGTTTATATGTATGACTCCTTGGGAAGCAGTCATTTTTGTAGCTTATGCATGCTGAGCACTACATGCTGACTGCTATTTGATGTGGGACCATCATTTTCTATGGCTGAAGTAAAACTGATCCAAAAACTGCTACCTCAAAAGTCTGGTCATGGACTTAACAGCTCCAAGCAGAGCTAAATCAGACGGAGGAGGTGGTGCCGCCATCACCCTATTTCAGGGTAATAGGCGAAGTCTGAGCAACTCCGCTGGATGACCATGCTTGTTTCATAAGACATGTGATCTAAGTCAAACATTGACTCAATCAGATCTTTCATAAGTCTTGAAGTTCCTACAATCTAAAGTTTGGCATGCGTCATAAGTACTCACAACTCTTAAGAGGGTGCAATATCTACTTCTGGATATTCTTTAGGATTCTCCCAACTTAGAACGAGAATTCTATCCTAAAAACGTCTATATCCCTATGGTTATAAATATACCAATTTAGGGTTCGTCTTTGGTAACGTAATCTTTGTACTCTTCTTCTTTGTTTTTCCACCATCCGCAACAGTTCGTATATTTGGTTCCAACAGTTGGTGCTTTTATTAAGAGTGAACTCATATTTCTCTCGACCAAATCACCTTACCACTAACATGTCTGCTGAAGAGCGCTACGTTAATACTGGCAGTCGGGACAACCCATTGTCTGATGCATCTGTTGTTCCAAGAATGAATAACCTACTGCTTAACGTCCCTTACTCTTGGAGCAAGTAATGACCCATAAAGAGTCGCAGCTGCACTTGGTAACAACGAGGATCAGATTAACACATATCTACCTTCTATGGACCAGATTTGGAAGACCTTGATGAAGATCAACACCTTTGTCGACAAGTTGCATAACCAAGTGGCCTTAAGCTGAAAGCCACGTAAATTTTATGGATATCGAATAACGCATGAAAAACCTGGAGAATTCGAGTGGGACTACCCCCCAAGCTTATATTCCTATTTTCGGGTATAAGAACATAAGTATCATAAACCTTGAAGGAGAACCTATAGTGTCACCCGTTGTCTCAACTTTAGCAAACATCACTAGTCCAAGTAGGGGTTCCTTGTACGACGGACAGGTTGCCAATGTGGCTTCTACAAGCAAGCTTTAAGCCCCACCCCATAGCCTGAGGGTCAACTAGCTCGTATCCTCTGAAAAGCATGAACGACGATGTGCCCTGGACAAGAAAACCCCCAAGGGCTTGGTCAGAGACGACCACCATTGCATTTTTAGTAGGCCAGTAGTCCGAATCAAGAGCCCACTTTTAATGGTGATCAAAACCATGCCCCCACCGAAAAAGTTCTTCCAGCCCCAATTCAAGTCATTTTGTGGTGATTTTAACCCTAACTACCATATTATACACTATTGAAATGCCTATGGATTTGTACAACAACAATGATGCTTGGATGTGTAAGATGAAAGCCTCATAACCCATCTGAAGCACTTCCGTGTGGAGCTGGCAGGAGTAGAGGAGCTAGATGATAGATTGCCCACAATGACGTTCAAGCATGGCCTTCATGTCCATTTGCTCCTCTCCAGAAGCTGAACAAAATGAAGTATGACTACGCCACTCTAGCAGAGTGTTTCAATATCGTAGACGATCTCATGAATTGGGACAAAAAAACTATTAGGACAACCACCAAACTGGACTATGCTAAGAAGATTGATAGAATAATGAACAACAAGGACACTCATCCCCCTTCCCCAAGTCAAATTGCTAGTGGAGGTTGTTGAGACAAATAAGCCCTTCCCAAGTCGAGACCACGAGAAATCCAATACCTATCACTCTGATACCAACCCCCTGCTGATGCCATCAGATCAAATAGAGAAATGTACAATCCGAACCACACGTGATTTGATTCCCTTCCGAGGATATGTAGGTTGTTCATTCCAGACTCAACCACAACTCTGTCGTCTACGCGAAGACAAGTCTATGGACAACTCATCTCCCAACGCCCCACCATACTTATCGTTAAATGTGATCCCTGATATAATTCCTTCATTATATCATCTTTTTCTTAGAACAATGGCGATGATTTGATTCTCCTTCCCATAGATATGTAGGTAATCCTTCATGGATTCAATAGTAACCATTGTCAATATATCCTATTTCCTTCATCAATAAAGAAATTATGAAGTTTAACTATGTTATGTTCAATGTTTTTTTGATTCTTTTCATTTTGTCGGTGAGGTAAGGAATACCCTATCTGAACAAAGCACAAACTTTGAAAACTTCGCACGATTGCAAGTCTAAAAACTCAAAGTAACATTGTTAGATGAGTCTATCTTAGTCTATGTCATTTTAGTTGGTTAGCAACTTGGGAGACTTGAACCATAATAAGTGCAGTTAAGATTGGCGGGCTACAGGCATATAGCGCCTGACCAGGAAGTTTAATGCACCATCCGGCTTCCGAAAAGTTTATACAGCTAGTAAAGTTATGTGTTATAACATTCAAACCTAGGCTCTACGCAATTCCAGGGAATAGTCGAAAATCATACTAAGTCAAGTATGTTATGCAACATCATATGTCAGCAGGTTCGAAAAGGGCATCTAGACTAAGTAATCCCCAAAAGGAATTTTATCCAATAGAGCTCCAATATGTGGAAATGCTTTGACCAAGATAGTCAAGATAGTCCTATTAGAAATGCTCAGGTATGGTGCATAGGGTCTGACAAAAGGATTCAAAAATTGTTTCTAACCCACATATAGGCTACCAAGTCCCAAAGAACTTTCATTTATAATACCTTCATTTAGAATCACGTTACAAAATGTCAAGATCCTTGAATATGGGCCAAAAAGAATAAGCTGAAAGCCAAATCCAGATATTAGGCAACATTGTCCCAGCACTAATCCAGTCAATGTAAATAAGCAAGTACAAAGCCAGAGGTTTTCCATGGGTTTTATATTTTAATACCTAGTACTGGAGTAAGGTGGTATTCCGAATATCGCAATGGATATCTCTAGGGACACTAAGCTTGGGAGGTGATGTTTTCTAGAATCAACATCACCAAAGGGGTGTTTGAGCTCTATTTCAAGCCCACAAACTTACTTGTGCTCCACTCTTCACCTGCCACTTTGAAGTTTGTTTACTTTAAAAGGATTGCCGGATAAAGATATCTTCTGCGAAGAAGAAGCAAGAAATGAAAAAATTTCAGACACTCAATTGTTTGGATAAGAATCATTGAGAAAGACAAATGTTATTGGGAAAATTATGCACTAGTAAAGGAAAGCTTCGACGAAGGAAGGGCCCAAGGCCTATGACCTAAGCCAGAAAAAGTTCAAGTTACGAATAGCACAAGCTCCCATCCTAGCTAAATAATAGACGGGTCAGGAAAAAGAAAAGTCTTAACAACTATAGCTTGTCATCAGCAACCACGCTCACTACACCCCCAAGACCTATCGGAGAAACATTAACAGGGGCAACATCTAGGCCAACCGGATCAACTTTCTTCAATAACCCTTCAAAATGAGAGGAAGACTTGCTTCCTTATAATATCACAAGCTTCGGTGCATCAATCACAAGAGAGGAAGGTACATGCAGATCAGCCTCCTGAATCTCTACTAATAAACAAGCAAAGTCTCATTCTTTGTGGTGGTCTTAACTTGTGCAACCAACAAGGTAGCCCTGATTGTACTCTCGATCGGTCGCCTCTTTATACAACCTTCGTATCTCCATAAGATCCGCTTCGCCAAGCCTTATCCAAGTCCAACTGAATGATGGATCGGTCAGCATCCTAAGAACTTTGCTCAAACGCCAATGCTCACTATGTATATTCCTTGGCTTTTAATGCCTAGACCTTTGCCAATTCACCATCGCCTAAATGCTCCATGAAGGTGTCATTCTTGATGCCTCAGGCTCTTTCGGTGTCTAGAAGTTTTTCGAGTTTAGAGCTCTTCTCCTACAAGTCCCTCTCAAGATTGATCATGTTGCCTAATTCGTTCTTGTAGTCCACTTCGAATCTGTAGATCTTATCTACCTAGGTGCGAAGAAAGACCTTCATCCAAGCATTTTCCTAAAAGAAGTATGATTATAAAATTTAAGAAAAAAAAGGTAAAAAGAGAGAATCATGTTATAGATTGAAGAACGATAAAAAAAGCTAACAGCGTATCTATTGATCGAACATCGAGTAAGGATGAATGTGAAGATATAAATGTGATGAATAATCAATTAAATAGTTTAATTAAGAATGGTCAAGATTAATTAATTATACGAAAGGTTCGTATTGGACCTTTAAGTTAGTTTCAGGCTTCGAGGCCCAAAAGGGTTTTTTGTCTACAAGGCCCATTATGTTTAAGTTGTATGACAACTAAAACAAAATGAGAGATTAGCCTAGGGAACTAAGGGAGGCCGCCCTTGGTCAGCTGGTTTGCATAATTTCAAGTTTGCCATCACTTTTGAGTGAGTATAAAAAGGAAATTATTGCCAAAAGTTCATTAGGCTTTTCTACAAAGAAAAGAGAAGAGAAACATTTCACTCTCTCTCTACAAGGAGGCCAGCCATACCTATAAAAGATTACTAGCATTAAGCTTCTTTTATGTAATTTATCTTCTCTTCACACTACATCTTTGGTCTGGAGACTTAAAGGCACCAAGCCTTTGGTGCTTTTGGAGTTCCTTTCTTCACACCCTCATAGAGCAAAGGAGATTTGAATGAGCAAAAATCACAAGGAAGATCCAAGGAGCTAGTTGGTGACTTGAAGGCCCTTTACTTGGGTGAACCCTTGTGTAAAATATGGATGAGCTTCAAGGGTAATGAATCTCAAAATCCTTTCTTCTCTTTAATATTGTTAAAGAGTCTTGTGGTTCACCATTCACTAGGCTTTGAAAGTCATGGGTTTTAGAATTGTTTTTAAGTGCATGCTTACTTTAAAATGTTATATGTATGCTTGTATGCTCAAATGTTCTTGTATGTTCTTAGCTAGGACAAAATTTTTCCTTCAAGAAGGCGTTGAAATTCTTTGTGGTTGAATTTGTAATGGACGGCCTTCTTATGTCAAAAAAGAATCAAACCACAAGTAGTTCGGTCAATGGTTCTTAGTAGTACCACCAAATATTGGCGACATTCCATCTTTTAGTGGTCGGAGTTCCTTATAAGACTGTCTCTTTAAAGTTGCAAGGCTCGACTCTCACTTTCAGGCCATATTCATGTTTTTCACAACACAGTAGCGAGCTACTGCCTGATCACCTTTAATCTACTTTACTCTATTACGTGCAAGATATCAAAGTAGCTAGTGGTATAATGATGGAATTACTCTCGTCCTGTAAACCAATTTTGGCCCAAGATGGCCTTATACGGAGTCAGATAGTTTATGGCATGGAAGTATCCTAGAATGTTATAGGGTTTTGCCTCAACAGCCAGCTTACCTGTCCCGACTGATCTAACTTGAGTTACTCTTACTCTAATTGATACAATCTTGAATTCTCGTCCTCTTCGCTGCTTTTTCAAAGATGATGTTAACTCATTATCCATTATATATCAACATTTAGTTGACCATCACATTCGAGATCTAAATCTTTATCACCAGAGTGTCATCATGATAGTTCATGATCGAAGAACATCAAAGATGTTGGAATATATCAGGAGTGGTTTGTTGTGCCATTTTGCATGCTACATTCCTTTCTTTTCTGGTGTTGCCTAAATGTTTCTGTTACCCATAAATGCAGTTGATATTAAGGGTTGGCTTTTTAGTTGGTTGCCGATCTTCCTCGTTAGTGAATTCATAGTTGTCCACATTACCCCCGTCATTCCTTTCAATAGATCATCATTCTAGGCCTTTTGTTTCACGAACTCCCAATAATATCCCTGATCAAGCATCTCCTTGATGTGATCGTGGAGCATTTAGGAATTCCGAGTAGTGTGCTCAGTGGATTGGTGGAAAGACCAATATTCATTGGGCTTTTACATGACTAAATGATTACTAAGAGGTTCGGGCATCTTAAGAAAAGGCTTATCCTTGATGCTATAAAGGATGTTGTTGACTGTGGTATTTAAAGCGGTGTATTTCTTTGGCTGAGATGAAGTTGACCTGTCATTGCTTCATCTCTTGTCATTCCGATGAGAAGAATGAGAAGAAATATCTCGTTCATCACATTTTTCACTTGGACATCCCATCTTAATTTTAGGCGAAATTCTTTTTATGTGCTCTGTCTTCTTAGCCGAAAATGTCATCGGTTTCTTGCCAAAGTAGAATAATTATATTTCTTCTTGCTTTACTTATGGGATAGAGGTCAATGGTGACAACCTTGCTGATTTTAAGGACAACTCTACTAGGAAGTTGATTTCAAGCGTCACTTGACACATCCTTAAGGTTATTACAGTTCAATGGTCTGCATCGCTCTTGGTCTTCAGATGACTCTAGACTGAGATTCCTGATCTCCACAAGGAGGACTGTTGCAATATCCAAGGGATTAAGATTGCATTGAACCTAAATATTGTTGCAGGGGTAACCCTAAACCCTAAACCCTAAATATTGTTTCGCGTTCGAGTTTAGATCACCAATTTATGTTGGGGTCAAAACAGGCGTCATCATAATAGGCTGTCTGTCTGGGGTTATGGTACTTAGGTTACAAAGTTCGAAGACATGGACTTGGGTTTGCGGAGTGACTCTACGAGTACTAACTAGGGTTTTCATATGCCTTGCTTAGTTAATAAAGTTTGAATGGTTCTTAGCGTAAGAAACCTTCGAAGTATTCTAAAGATCACTAATAGTGGCATTGATCTTCATTAGAGTCTCTCATATCTGGTCCATTGTGAGGGGACCTCTGCCTTCAGGACGTTGTTGCTAGTTGGAGCCTAGAGGTGTCAGGGGGTTGGTTGTTTCCACCATTGGTGTTGGCGTCAATACTCCTAGAACTTTCTTTAGTAGACATGCTGATTTAGTAGACTGATTTGGTTGGGGAAATATGAGTTCAGCTCTTAATGAAAGTACTAATTATTGGAATCAAATTTGCACACCACCACAAATGGAGCGGCTACACAAGTTAAGCTGGCTATAAGAAAATAAACAACCGTGAATTGTCCGAAGGTACAATGTGGTACCAGCCAAAGGCTCTTCAACGGTCAAGGTAGTAAGCAATATTAAATCTCAAGTAGTAGACATACAATAAGCAAGGAGTGTGCAAGAGTGAATTACGTGACCAAAGTTATGCCCTAGATGAAGGTATTTATAAACATCAGGTAAGAGACTTTTTAGGATATGGAATCTGTATTGAACTAGGAGAATCCAAGAGGATATCTAGGATTAGATATTATTTTTTCTTAGGAGTGCAATTCGATCGAAGTTGTTGAGTCCATGAATGGAATTCTGAAGTACGCACAATTCGATGTGTCTTACTCCGATCCTGAAAAATCATTGTCCCTCATTCCATTAATGACCAAGATATACTTTCCAAAAACGTTAGGAGGAAAAGGAATAAAAAAAAATAAAGGCTTGAAGAAATTAAACGGAAATGATTTTTGCAATTTTTTTTTTTTTTTGTTCCTTTTTACTTTTTTATTTTATTTAGCCTTTCAATTCAATAAGGGAATAATTAAGACATGAAAGCAAGGGGATGAGTGGATAAGCCAGGAGTGCAAAAATCATTTTTGACAACTTAATCCTGCCCACAGATTTAAACCCACTGTTTATTTTCAAAACCAGTTCTAGAGAATTCCATTGCATGTATAAAAGGACCCGAAGACGGAGTTTGTTAGTGCACAATTTCACTAAAAAAATGCTGATTTTAGAGGCCAATGAAGGGCAAGACGAAACCGTAGATGCTTCTGGTTATCAATTTTCTGGCATATAAATTTCTAAATCGCATTGATGATTTACCAAAGGTACATGTACAAGTTTAATATTAAAAATATTACTATCACTCTTTCTTGTTTTTTTTTTTTTTTTAAATTTATGGATGAGAATTTTAATAGTGATATTTACTTCGTTTTCTGCAATTGCTTTCAACAATTTTATTTTTTCTGTTGAACGGGTTTATATTATTGCTTCACGAGGGAGAAATGAAGAAAAATGTATGAATTGAAAACGTAGGACTTGTTTGATGTCCATTTTGTTTTTTGTTTTTCATTTGTGCGGTAGAATCAAAGGGGAAATACAATAGAGAATTTGGGTGTGTTGGAAGTGGCGGTGGTGGTGATGAGGCTGTAGGGCGATCGGGGTTGTGGTGGTGATGGTGGTGAAGGTGAAATTACAGGTGGTGAAAGATGGAGGGTGGAGGTGGAAGTGGTGCAGCTGTGTTGAAGGTGTTAAGTTTATTCTAATAAGGGGCATTAGAGATGGATATTGATGTTGTTTTCAAAAAGTTAATGACGTTACTCCATGAATTAAAAATGTTACATATATATATAGAAAAATTGAGAACAACAAGAAACATAAATGTTATTATTATTTTTCATTCTATTAGTATAAGATGAATGTTTATTTAAATTAATTAATGCAAATATGCTAAATGCAAAGCCCCCAATACTAGTTGTGACACACCCCGACCTGAAATGTCCACTTGGATTCTGAATTGAGTTGTGTAGGCCGACACCTAGAAGGTGACGAAGCCATAAAGTGTGGTGTAGTGGGAAAAAGGATGTGAATAAAATTAAACCTAAAAGTGCCTAATCAAAAGAGTGCGCGGGTGAGCGGGATTGAACCCATTTCACACATGATGTCAGAGCATAAGATAGTATAGTAAATAGGATGAGGGTTATACCATTGAAGATAACCATCTCCTGAGATTTGCCAGAATCCTCATTTACACGTAAGCACAACTACTAAACCTAGAGGGGCGAAAAACAAAGTTTAGTGGGTTAGAAAATAACATTTTGTAAAAACCTTTTCAAAAACATTATAACCCCTCGCCGTAAAACCAAGTATAGTTTCCAAAAA
>JAOEHR010000013.1:11830669-11843095 GCA_025448175.1 Aronia arbutifolia
GCAAGAGAGCCCAGTCTAGAATGCATGTTTGTCATGGCAAGCGAAATCTTGGCTCGCTCTGAACATGTCCAGACCAACAAACTATAGCTATTGTGGTTCATCACAATCTACTGCGCCTACGAACTTGGAACTGTGTATCTAGTGGCTCACTGCAAATTACTAGCCCTGCCAGTTGCACGTATTGGGGCTGCTTGAGCAAAAGAGTGGTGGACCATCATATTGTTCGTCATGGCATTGGCCGATGAGGCAGTGCCTTTTACAGTTTGCTCCAAAAGGTGAACGAGTGACATAAATATTTCCACCCTCGTTACGTCCCTATTTGCCTGCAGATAACACTTGGAAGTAAATGACCAAAATAAAGAAGGTAATATTGGATGTGCCGAATAAAATTCAGTCAAGAGAATAGCACTACAAAAATTGCTAAGGGGTAGAAAAATGAAAGTGATACATAATATAAATGACAAAATAAAGCATATGTAAAAACTTTAATAGAGATCAAACCTCACGATAAAAATCCCGTAAAAAATAACTCGAACAAGCCATATATCAATATCAAGTTGCCAATTTTCTATATTATTGATATTGTATTACTTTTTATTTAAAAGACATTGGCAATAATATCACGACAAGGATGCCCAATACACTTTAACAAGCATACGTCTCTCCAATTTTATGAGAAAACTAGATGATTGGGGGCACTTGGGCTATGTTTGGGGTGAGGGATTTCCAAATCCCTTCGCCAGGTCGGTATGGAATGGACTACAAAATGTTAAATAGAGGATGAGAAATGCACTTCATGTTCATTGCAAAGGTATGTATGAGGTAAATGACTCCTTCCAAGTAGTGATTTGCAAATCTCTGACATGCCTTTGTAATGCTCATGTGGTGCATTTCTAGTCCTTACTATCTAACATTTTGTCATCCATTCCTTACTAACTTGGTTTCAATTCCTTGGAACTTGGAAGTCCCGCACCCAAAAATATTCATTTTTAACCTAAAATATATTCCAGATCGCAAAAAATTTTATGAATCATGAACTTGATCCAAGATCTCGACCTTATGAAGGAGCAAAAGAACCAACAGGCTAAACCTCTAATTAAATCAGTAATTTCTATATAAAATATACTTTGTTTTGAACATTACCTCTACTGCAAAGCGCGCCCATATCTTATCATTCCGAGCTTCCATTACCCCCTTCAAGATGGTCAAGCCCAAACCTCTTATTAAATCAGCAATTTCTAAAAAGAAACCCTGTTCTTCACAAAGCATCTGCAAAACGAGATAATAAAATGGAAAGACAAAATATTGATACATGTATTTCACTAATAGCCAATGCTCCAATTTCAGAGATTTCATAAAAATGCCAGTCAATACCTCCACAAGCATCTGACGAGGTGGATTGAGATCCTCAACGATGATAGGACAAACCGTTGATTGCGTCCCAACCTTAAAAGCCCATGTCGCCCCTCCATCAAAGTTGTCTTTTAGAACCAGTCCATCTTCTGTGCCAATAATCTGTATAGGCAGGAAAGGAAATACATCATCTCAAAAGGATCCATTATTTGTTATATCCTTGTTTTAAATATCTCATATCCCGGATCTCAAATCCATAAATCTGGATTTTTCTCACCAATGAAGCAGATTTTCTGTTTAAAAGGAAGCAAGGGGAAAAAGTACAGAGTGTTTGTTGTACCTTAGACTCTCCCGTTTGTTTTAGCTTGTCAGCATGCTTTGTGACACTTTGCAAGAAAAGCATATGCTTGATGGTGCGTTCAAACAGTGCATCTATGCTACACTGTAAAACCATATAATGTTATCAACATAACGGCATCAGCACCTGAATATGGCATAATTCCAAACAAGGAAATGGAAGAAAAGAAGAAAGTATTACTTTTGCACCATTTGGCACAATATCACGCAACTCTTTCACACGATCTTGGATCATCTGACGATCTTTTGGCCTTGGTCTAGGGTTCTCTCCAGGTTTAAGCCTTTTGCGATTTGATTTTCCTACTATATCAGGCCTCTTAGAATATGCTGTTGAAACACTGCTCTCGTGATTGGTGCTATTACCCTGTTCAACCCAAGAACTAATTTGAGATCCATATATGGAGTTAGTCTGGGAACAGTGTAGCGGATCCTCCCTGCTACAGCCAGATTGGAAAGAACTAGTTTCTTCCAGGCCTGCTTTTACAAGAGATTTACAAAGGCCATATTTCTCCCCATGCACATGATTAGACATACTAATCTGTCCATACGTGGGAGAGCTACTGGGGATGGTAGAGCTACTGATTTTTGTCAATGTTGTTCTACAAGACACATTATCATCAGAGTTCTGCTTGACAGCAGGCTGAGCCCGAGAGACCACAGCATCTAAAAGATGGTCAGTACCTGCCCCAGAGAAAATGCTACCAACTGAGATTTCTTGACCTGTTGAATAATAATCAGAACCCAACTCCTGCACATTTGTAAACTTCATAGTATTCTCACCCGAGTCTTTTGTGTTTGAGCGTGTCTCATCAGCAAGCAAATTATTCCAGTTGCCGTTAAACAGCTTAGTTTTAAAATCCATACCCAAAACATCAAACAAATCATCCCCTGATGAAATCTGAGTACACACATCATTTGTCACATTTGCAGATCTTGGACTACAGATTTTATAATCAAAGCCATCAAGAACAATATCAGGGATGTGTGCATTCACAGGGATACGCTCATCTTGATGAGTCAACGGAATATTAAGGGCTTGAAACAGTTCATCATCTATCCTTTGTGGGCCCAATTCATTCTGTGTAAGCTTCACATCGGTGGAAAACTGTCTCTGGTCAGAGCCTTTGGAAGGTATGTTATTAGAAGCCGATGGACCCGCTACACTGGATGAAGAAACTCCTCCTGTTTGGAATGCATCAGCCTTTTGAAACTCAACTCCCAACAGACGTCCACCACAGAGGTTGATGTCAGTTACCCTGTGGGGGTCTGAAATAGAGCAAGGAACAGAAATTGGCCTTGAATGACAACTTGATCCACCATGCACTTGATTTCGTCCAAGCAATGTGGTTGTTCTCGAACCTTTGCGCTGATCAAAGATTAAACTTCCATTGGTTCCCAATTGAGGCATGATACCATTTGATGCACTAAAGTTGTTATCAAGATGATGCCTAATGCTACCACCAGACAAGATCTTATGTTCTATAAACTTTAGGCTGTCCTGATCTGCACCTGATTGACCTAAACCAGATGGGTATTTGAGTCCCACCCCTGAATTGTAAGAGGTAGTTGACTGGTTCGACCGCACATCAGAATTTGAGGTGATCACTTCAGCTCCCCGAACTCTATCCTTTAGTTGGCCACCCAAAGAAAAATTCAGCTTCATCAATGGAGAAACCATTGGTTGTTGAGGATCATCATGAATTTTTGGCTGATTTTGGGTAAGATTAGGTGTTTGAAATGTTGAAGAAGTGGTTTGAGAATTATTCTGAGTATCTTTAAGAAGAGAGTGAGAGAGTTGGCCAGAAAGGCCTGAAGCCTGAGTAAAGCGGCTTTGATGGGTGTAGTCATCAGTCATCTGTGTGGATCCTGTTACTTTATAATTACCAGCTGGATGCATTGATGCCACTATTCCGGAAGTATAGGGTACCCCAGAATTCTCAACCAAATCTTTTGTCGCATAGTTTTCTGCTAAAAGAGCACCAGGAATGCATCCTAGTTGCAGGACTAGACTCTTCACATCATTGATGAATCCTAAATTCTCCATCATCTGAAGTAGAATGGATACATTAGTCAGGTTGGAAGTAATGGACAACAGACAGAAATCAAATATTGATTTGGCTTAATCAACCAGTTGCATAAGAATGCTCAAACTTGAAGAAAACATAGGTACTAATAGACATTCACAGGGGGCAAAAATTAAAACAAATAAACATGTATTCCTAGGGCTGGTTAATATCACAACAATTTTGCTCACAACAGAACAAAGGTGTAACCAGCAAGCGGCCATTCAAGTAAAAAATGGCTTGCACAGTCAATAGTGTAATTTATTTGGCCTGAAGCCCATGACTAGCATTTACACCATACAAAGTACCCACTTTTCAACAGGTTTAGTATAAAGTCTAGATTTCTTAGTGTTGCCTTACAAATATTGCTAAATGCAGTTTTCTTGTGTTAAATATTGCCAAAACCTGGCTGCACAGGTGAAATTTTTACCAGGATGACCAGGCCAACCAAAGATTTGTGTCATGGTTGGACAGATTTGGCCGCTTATTGAGAAAGAAAATGTTAGTGTCAGGGGTAAATATGATGCAAACTACTGGAACCATATATATTTGGGGTAATTTGAGGGGGCCATATATAGATACATATCTCACAGGGACACTTAGAAAATACATTCTGCCATCTAAATCCATTAAACTACAAAGAAAACTTAGAACACATCAATTTGTAAGTGTATCCTATAGAACCGAAGAGCTAAATAAAGGACTTACAGCTGAGGAGGAACCAAGTTGAACAACACCATGAGGAAGAACAGGAATAACTGCAACTGTCTGCAGACCAAATAAAATACAGGTAATGTCATGAAACAGAAAAATATAGAATATGCAAAAAAGTTGATTATATAGGAACTAGCATACCTGCATGCCAGCAGAAAATTGGTGGTGCATCTCATTCAGGACCTGCAGCAGCAACAAAATCAACTCATATAAGTACAAATGCCAAAACCCAAAACTTGAAATATAAGTTTTATCCTTTGATGAAACGGTCCTCACTAAATTTGTCGCACAATTATCAAACCATGGTATAAATTTCAGCGTCTGACAACTGACCAGAGTTATGAAACTAATTAGATGGCTCTAAATCATTTAATTTCCATTTAAAATTTAGTTTCACCCATCCAAGTATAATCACCGGCTACACTGTCAAAATAGAAGAACCAAGGTATATGTGTTTAGTTACGAAGATTATGGCCAATGAAGAACAGATCTTGAGTAAGTAGATACACATGCTTATTAACTAGGTCCTGACCTCCGAAAATTTTAATTAAACTCTTCAAGCAAAAACTGTACTAGCAGGGACAAGTAGAAATACTGTTATACCTCTGGTGGATAGGCATCTTTTGTGTAATTGCCTGATAGAATCCATTGATGGTTCCCTGTAAATGCAGCTCGTCCAAGTATTCTGAAACGGGCAAAGGAACAGTTTTTCAAATGGATGTTTACAGCTAAGAAGAAAAGGCACTTAAAAAATGAAACCCACGTAAAAACAAGCAAAGAAAACAGAAATGTCATACCCTTCGCCCACTATGTTAAACGGTTTATCAATCATCATTGTGTTAATAAGTGAGGACACTCTTTCCTCTTGTTGAACGCCATTAGAAGAGGAGCACACTTCAGAAGAAACCCAGCATCCTTCCCACTCTCCAAATGGTAATTCAGCTCTTTCAGCTCCAGCAATGCGTTTAGGTAGAGAAGATGTCGATGGTTCGTAATGACATTCTTCCCAAATTAATAGTCTGCCACCAAGTTGAATAGAAACATATAATTACCAAGAGAACAAACACCAAAGCATCGAAGGATGTTATGACACATGAGCGCATAAAAGAATTGTAACATAAAAACAAAATTTAATTCGGTTGGTACTTGGGAGTAGCTTTAACATGCGTAATAACGTATCTAAGTGTGAGATCGTATCTATATCAAGTGCACTTTCTAAGAAAATAGAGCAACACTATGCACCCAAGTTCGAATCCCCCGCAGTTTAGATTAATTTAAAGTAGACTATCGCTTGTATAGGAGTATAAACAAATAAAGAGCAGGTTTGGAATAGTAAATGCAAACCTACTTTTGCACTGATTAGATTCTCAGAGACAAAACAGAACAAACCAAAACATAAACTTCCAAAAACAGAAATAAAGAAACTCTGAGATTGCGCGAATCTAAAACAAACGACACATTACACTATAACATCTCCATCGTATCTTAGATTATATATCATATCCTCCCAAACCCTACTCCTTCAAACCAAACGGAAACGGACAATATAATCCAATCTTGATAGCAGATCCACTCTGTTTGGCTACTCAGAAAATGCAGGAAAACAAAACACTAACAATAAAATCTTCAATCTCCCTCTAACTGGTCACACTATTCCTCCACTTTCTCAGCAACCAAACAGAGGACTAGCCAGATTGAAAAAAAAATAAAAATTACAGAAATGGATAATTAGAAAACCAAAAATTAATTAGCATTCTGTGCTTGTGCTCCAATTTACCGGGAACTTACTTAGGGTTTTGGCAGCCGATCTTCCAGAACACAGCATAAGCCCACTGATTGGCGCCGCACAGCCGCTTGAGCGCTTCTTTAAGAAAAAGCCCCATGGCCGCTGCCTTTCCGGAGCTCGAAAAAAAAATTCGGAAAATTCAAAGCACTAATCGAACAGAACAGAGTAGACAAAATTGACAGCCGATTTAAATGACAAGGAAATCAGTGCCGGAGAGCGTGCATTTCCCGGCGCCGCCTAACTTCCACGACACGATCCTCTCCCTGCTTGCTTCGTCCTCAGTCCGCCGCTCCTCTTCCTCTCCGGATCCAAGTTCCACGCATTGAGTCTCAATCTCCGGCCAGCCATAGATAAGAGATAGAGTGAAGAGAGAGAAAATCTTTAGTGAGAGAAAGGGGAGGAAGCTGAAGGCTTTCCGAACAGGAGAAAAAACCTACACTATGCCACAAGCTTCGAGCCTGTAGAAAGCCTCCATTTTTGTTATCTTTTCACTTTCTATGAGCTGCTGAAAAATGGTGAAATTTGAAGAGTTGCAGATAGAGAAAAGGAGGGAAGGAGACGAAGAGGGTGCGAGAGAACGATGACTGTGGCAATACGATGTCGTTTGGTGGGGGGAGGTGAGGTCACGTTCAGTGCTTCAGCCTTCAGCTGCTCTTCTTGCTGCTGCGAAATTCTGTGTACTGTGTCGGAGAGCTCTAAAGTGCGCCACATAAAAGGGCCGAGGAGCTTGGCGTTGAGTCACAGCCCTGTCACGGTAGCTCCGTGACTGCCTTCGTATGTTTTTTATTTTTTTCAGAAAAAAATTGTAGCAATGGTTTCTAAACTTTAAATTAATCGGAGTAACGATCACTCAACAAAAAATTCATGACCATAAATCTCTTAACTTATCAAAATATGGAGCTATGATATTTTTTGTCAACTTCGTTACGCACGTAAGGTCAAAATCAAGGATAAATATGAGAAACTAAATGAAAAAATTGTAAAAAATGTCTGCAACCTTAACCTAATTAGAGTAATGGTCCCTTAACTTTTATCCAATTAGAGCAATGACCTCTCAATTTTAACTCAAATGTAGCAATAATCATGAATTTTTACTTGAAAGACCATTACTATAATTATATTAAAGTTGAGGGGCCTTGCTACAATTTTCTCCTCTTTTTCGGTTTTTTTCTTGGTTTTGTCGTGTTTGAGTCAGATTGAGATGTAATTGTTGTTGGGTCTGAACAAATAAGGTAGTGCGGGTCGCTGTCGTGATTACGTCATGATTGAATTGCCCTTGGTTGTTGGTGAAATTACGGGGAGCGGCAAGATGGAGGACGCTGGCTTTTGGATTTGTGGGATTACACGTGGAGGGTTGCGATTGTTCCAGTGTGTGTACAAGTGTACTTACTGCATAAGTCAGAAAAATTCATATTTTTGTAATTTTCCATTTTTTGTCGCCTGAATATTCACAAAATCATGATTAATGATTAAAGTGGAGGAAAGGGCCATGATGGAGGAAATTTGACTCTTCTCTACTCCTTTTTTGCTTTCTTTTTCATATATACTGATTTCAGTCCCCGCCGAAAAAAATGGATCTCTTTCTCTTAATTCATTAAGTTCAAAGATCCAAACAATTGAAATTAGATCCAATAGGCTCACTTTAAAAATTATAACAGTTTTAACCGTTAGATCAAATTTCAAAAGTCCAGATCCCCGAATTTGGTGGATTAGGAGAAATGGATCCGGAGATGATCTCTTTCGGAAAAACATAAGAATCTATTTCTAACAACGCTCTCTTAAATTCAAAGGCAATCTCGTATAATCTTAATTCGCTTCACTTAATTGTTTTGAAATTCAAAGGTAGTAAATTTGATTTTAGTCATGCTGCAATGAAAACAAAACCAAAATTTCCAAACCCCATCAATGATATTTGTGTTTTGGCTTTCTAGCTAAAGCTCTATGTGTTCAAATTCTCTCCTCCATCGTGTAACAAAGCAGCTCATGAGATGGATGCCATTGTGTTCAGAGCGAAAGGTATCTCAAGTTGTAAACGTTTTGTGCCGGTGTAACTCTTTATTATTTTAGTTACCGATGTTAATGTGTTTGTACACAGTTTGATTATTATCAAAATCAATAATATGAATTTATTTTCAAGGAAAAACTTACCTATTTCTTTTTTTTTCTTCTTTTTTTTTTATTATTAATATTACGGTTTAATAATATTCTTCTTTATTTGTAAGTAAGAAGCCTTAGGTTTGATTCTCGTAAAAAACGAATTTGAACAACATTATTGCTAGTCTATTGTGAGGCTTAATCCACCCACCTTCCGTCAATGTAGATAATATCATTTGTTACAAAAACATGTATATGACTAAACCCACACATGAATAGTAAATATCGTTTACAACATTATTATTACTATTATGATTCAATAAGAAGTTTGATTCTCATGATCTTTCAAAACACACAATGAATTTTGATTGGAAATTGAAAACAAAATTTCATAATTCAAACCATTACAGAGCTCGAAAATAAAATTAAAAATATTAATCGAACACACATCACAAAACATACAACCAATAGAAGTGAGTTAAAATGAGAAAAATAAAGAGAAGTGCTTGAGACTGTACATTTCTAGTGACTCTTAATAATGTGGTCTAACTTGACACAAAATGACCCTCTTCCAGGGCTACTTGGTCCTCACCTCAACCCTACCACTCATCTTCCTCTTCGAGTCCAAATTCCAAGTGTGCAATCTCAATCTCTAAAAACCATGAGTACAATACATAATGGAATAAGACTCAAAGTGGATGAGTTTTGCGCTCTCTCTCTATCTCTCTCTCTCTCCAACCCTGCAAAAGTAAACACATACTCACGTATGGGACCTGTTCTTGTTTTGGAATATTTTTTTCCTAACATTTTCAGTATAATTCATATTAAAATGAGAAAATATTATGAATTTTAACAGATCAATTCTTAATGTTTCGATCAATGGGACGAGGGAATACAAATTTGTTACCCTTTCCAACACTGAAATGACGAAAAGAAAATAATTTTTGTACTTTTAGTTGTTATGTAGTAAACGGTATATAAGTTACTAATTAAGGTCATCTCAAAAAACTTGGACTCAAATGTTATATCGTCTCTCTAATGTACTGCGATGTTCAAACTCAAATGTAAATTATGAGTCAAATTTATTCAAAAAAAAAAACCCAAATTTAACTATACTTTTGGACTTAATTAGTTTGGCTTCTTGTGACTCTTTTTCTCTATAAAAAAAGAAGCATTTGACATTCAGCTGAAACTTGTATGAATCTTGAGTTTGTCAAGTCTAAATTATATGGTTAAATCCTTTAATTTTTGTAACAACATAAAATTACTTATTTAGAGTAACTTGGAAGCCTTTGCATGACCATTTAGAAATTGAACTTTTAAAATTCAAGGCTTAGTCACATCTACACCTCCTGAACTTTAACTCGAGTCTCATTTAATCCTTTAAAATTGAAATTTTGTCACTTAAGTTCCTTGAAACTCAACTATTGTCTCACTTGACCCCTTATTGTCGAAGTTCATAAATCTATCAAAATTGTTTAGTGACACAATATTGTTGAAAATGTGCGCAATGTAAGTTCCCATGTGGCTAAAAAATGGATAAATATCAAAGATTTTTAATTCAAAAATTAAGAAATATAAAATCCCATCAAATTTTTTTTAGGGGGCACACATCTCAACAATAATGAGTACAATTTGTGCCCATGTATATAGTTCTAACGGACTTGTCAACCAACTTTGAAAGTAGAGAGCAAAGTGAGACAACAAATTAAGTTATAGAGAGTTAAGTCGCAAAATTTGAGTTTTAAGGAGTTAAATGGGACTCGCATTGATTTTCAAGTAGTATTACCATAAATAAGCCAAACTTCAAGTTTTTTTTTAACAAACGATGCTATTTATACTAAAGGGGAGGGGATGAGCATAACCTCACAATGAGCTAGCAATAATGTGATTCAAGTTCACCTTTGGAAAGAAACGAACACAAGATCTCTTACTTACAAATAAAGAGAAATACCAGTAAACCGTAGTACCGAAAGGCAAAATTCAAGTATTTAGTGCTTTAAACTTTATCACAGTAATTTGAAAAGCAAAAGCATTATATGTTTGTATCTTTCCCGAGTATACATTGGTCGGCTTAATATGTGAATTTGTTTCCCTCAATAACCAAGCCATTCCATACCACTAGCCTACTACCTAGTCTCCATCATCTACATATATACCAAGCCACGTGCTTTGTTGAGCCCAAAAATTCCACACCCCCTTCAAGAAAAGTGGATGCTTAAACGCTTACAGTAGTTTTTTACTTTCTTTTTCTTTGAGAGGTTTAAAACACTTGTAGTGAGATTGAAGGTTCAAAACACTTGTTTTTTTTGTGTTTCTTTTATATATACATATATATATTAGCTAGGTTGGTTGTCTAAGCAATCATGCTCAGTTGTACTGGACTTATATGATATATGTAATACCGTTACAGTAATGTTTTATGTTAATAAAATAATGATATGTGTGATATTTTACCCACATATCTTTATTTTATTGACACGAGACATCACGTGGCAGTGAATCCGTACCAAAAAAGTTGTTCTTTGATCATGAACATCTGTGCTAGCTACCACCGGTCAAGTGTGTGAATGATGAACCTAGCTATAGCCTAACATTTAGCACGCATGTACCATCAGTTGTATGAATATCCTTATATTTATAGCTAATTACACACATACAGAAGATGTCTAGAGTTTATGCTGGAATTATTAAAATGAAAACTTTTTTCGTAAGGTAATCTTGTTAAAAATTATTGAACTAAGTATAAAATACGCTTATGAGGTTTTGGGATTACTTGCGTAAGAAAACTTTAACAATTCAAACTAGCTTTTTGTTAGGTCGTTTGGGCCTCCATCTTTAAAAGTGAACCTAAATAATATACCGAATGTATTAAATTGAATTAATGTAACTAAATGTTTGTACTGAAATATATATATCAAATTATATTAAATAAATTAGTGTACTTAAATAAAGAACACAAAAGGTATAAGAATATATATGAAAAAAAAAAGTAGTTTACATGTCTAAATAAAATATATTATGATTGAATGTATGCTGACATAGACATTAAGTCTAAAGACTAAAATTAATTTTTAATCTTATAAAATAGTAGTCTAAAATTGTTTTTTCTCAAGAACTAAAAATTTGACAACTTCATTGAATTTTCTAAAAGGTAGAATGTTTTTTATTTGTTATAATTTAAAATTGAAAATTCAAGGGTGACAAAATAATAATTATGCGTTAGCCATTAATTAATGGGAACTTTAACAAAAAGCTCCTGGTACTGTTCACTTTCAAGCCCTTTTCATTAGTTTTCAAACCCTATATATTAGTTTTCCTTTGATTAATATCCTGGTTTTCTTACGCGTCCTATGAAGTCTATAATTCTATTCTTTTGTTGTTAATTTCGTTTGGAAGTTTTAATATTGTATTTGTAATATTGTATGATTCTGGTTGGCTGACATGCCAGTCAATGTCCCAAACAACCAGAATTTATAATGTTACTTTTATAAATAACTTACAGTTTAATTAACTTTGGTTTTTGTAAGGCTTGCGGTCCTTCTATTTTAAATCCTTTCCTTTAACTGCTCTTTCTTTATTATTAAGCGATAGTTTAATAAATATCAATGCCTCACAAGTTGGTTAGGTCTTTTGGTCAGCGGCTACATATGTTTGACTCAAATCTATAGGGTTTTTTTTGGGTAACAAAAAGTTTAGGGAACGGGGAGGCTACCACATCTTAAGGTCAATGCATACCATAAGTTTTTTTTAAGGATTTACAGGAGGGTTCTTAGCCGCTTATTTTGGTCTTCGTCTAGCAAAGAGAACGATTATTCGTCTAACAAAAAGAACGATCATTACCAACTCAACAAACTCTTGTTGGCATAACTTGAATTATGCTTTTTCAACCATTGACTTATGCTCTAGCCAACTTGAATTATAACTTCTAGATTATAAGCCCAATAACACTATGCACTCAGCTCGCTTAATGTCTAGTATTAGTTTGGCTTGGACAATCCACTAAATTTAACGAATGTTAAATAGAAATATGGATGTCAACTTGTAGATTTTGTCCAA
>JAOEHR010000013.1:12152963-12164997 GCA_025448175.1 Aronia arbutifolia
TTGTGAAAGCCATAGAGCCTGATGTTACCAAAGAAGCTCCCCGTCACTCTTCTTTGGTGACTGCGCTAGTTGAACCTGAGCTGCCTTCCATCTTGGTTTTTTTCTCCTTCCAAATCTTGTAGTACCTCTTCCAATGATTGGCAGAACCACATTCGAAGTAGTCTTCCTTTTCTTTTTTCTTCTTGGATTTCAAGCTACCCCTATTGGTGTTCTTCTCTTCCTTTGTCTTTTCCCGCCTCATCTCTTTTCCTTTAGGATAAAGGCCTTGAGAGCTTTCAGTTATATCATCCAGTTTAGCATATGACCAAAGGGCTTGAAATACGTCCTCAAGTTGTAGGGACTCTTTTTCATACATTGAAGTTGTTTGAAAATGCTTGAAAGACGGGGGTAGAGACCTTAGCAAGATGATGCCATATCCTCATCTTTGTAAGTTTCTGCGACCTTCTGAAGATTGGCTATGCAACTTTGGAACTTGCATACGTGATCTTCAATATCACCTCATTTGTCCAGTCGAACCTTGAATAGTTAATCCTTGAGAAATAGTTTATTGGACACAATTTTTCCCATATAAACTTTCTCTAACTTGTCCCATGCTTCATAAACAACCATCGTTTATGTGATGCGGGACCTGATTGATTTAGGGCTAGTTTGGTATTGCTGTGTTTTTTTTTAAATGCTTCTACTGTGCTGTGAGAATGAACAGCTGTAAAATAAAGTTGTTGAGTGATTGGTAATTTTTTTTCTCGTAAAAGTGCTTTTAACAAAAAAAAAAGTGTCCGAATGTTTGACAAACTTTTATATAAATTGTTGTGAGTATTTGTTTGGGCCCAAAATATTATTTTGGGCCCAGCTTAGAGTCATTCTCGGCTAATATTTTGGGCCCAACTTAGAGTCATTCTCGGCCTAGTAGCATTCATCTAGAATCTTGTTATGGGCCGTCCAGTCAAGGTCGGCTGAATCCTATGACGAAGAGGATTTGTTTGGATAGTGGTGTTAGTCGAATCCTAGTGCAACTAGGAGTCTTAAGGCTAAGGACTGCTGCGAATTAGGGGATGAATCTGGTTTGTTAAAGAGCTTAGTTCAAAGTCCTATAGGAATTAGGATTGGTCGAAACCTGATCGGCGTGGGTTGTGGAGTTTTAATCCTAGTCCATTTCTAGTTTGACCGTGAGGTGATTCGCTAATATAAATAGAGAAAGGAGTGCATCATTCAAAGCCCCTTCAATTCAACACACAAATTACCCTGCACAAAGCTTCTCAATAACCCTGAGATTTTTTCCTCTCCCTCTTTCTTACCGCCAACACATCTTCAGTTTGGACAAACAACATTATGAAGGTAACTAGCGAGATATTCAGTTTGGATAAACAGCACTGGAGTCGTAGAATTAGCCGATCGAGGAGCACCTTCAATTTTAAAATATGTGGGATATTTTGGCTATTTTGAAAATTGCATTGTAAGATTTGCGAGGTCGAAAAAGAAAAAAGTTCCTGCAGCTTGGTGAGGCACAAGACTTCGCTGCAGTGGCAGAAGGCTCGACTGTGGTCATAGAAGGCCCAGCCGTCCCCGAAGCGCTGGAAAGAAGGGCGTCGAGCTCAACTTCCCATGAAGGCTGCATAGAAAAGAGTTGTTAGAAAAAAGAGAATTAAAAAAGATGACAGAGAAGGAAGTTGTTTTAGACCTGCCGAGAAAAAACTTAGGCCATGTCTGTTGGTTCGTTGGTCGAACCTAGAGAGCTTCATGGCCGAGCCCAGTGTTTAAGACAGCTTTTCAATTCATGCGATCGATAAAGATTATCTACGTTTGATGGCCACTGAGGTGGCTAGGAAATATAAATAATGCCCTTTGGCGCATAGAATTTTCAGTGAAATGAGCGATTGGGGACCTGCATTTAATGTTTTTTCTTGGTTTAGAATTCTAAGGCAGAACTTAATAAAAGACAATGATGATGAGTTTTACAAAGGTCGAAGTAACCTCCTGAGGAGGGATGCAGAGGTCCTGGTCCTAGGGATGAGCTGGCGTCTCTGTCGTTGCTTCTGGTTTGGCAAGAGGCATCGCCTTATGTCCTAGACCTACTTTGGCCGCTTGGGGGTCAATCTAGCCTGCCGCCTCGACCGCTGGTTGAGAATCACCCTATGGGGATGCAAAACCTTTGCCTTTGTCCAGGGGCAAGAGGCTTGTCGTTGGTGGTTTAACCCGTTGAGGGTGCCTCACCATCAAGGACACCTCACCCTCGTTCTCTTGATTATGAAAGAAGATTGTTTGTTGGTAAGGAAACTTGGCTAATATGAAAGAGGACATTATTAAAGGAAAACATTATTGAAAGAGATTATCATACCTTTTCTTCCAAGACGATCACTGGATTCTTTGGATTGAGGGGAAGGTTTTGTTCTGCCTCCTCCAAAGTAGCAGGTGCTAGGCCTACATCGACAGTGGCAACGGTCGGCTTTGGGGGTGCAAGTTCTTCGAACGGGGGCAACAACCGATTCAACTTCGACCGCGGCTTGCGTGGTGTGTTGAGTTGTGGTTGCCTGGCCCATGGATGGGATTGAAGGGTCTCGCAGTACCGTTGCCAAGACCTAGATGATGGGAGAAATGAGAGGAGTACTAGGAGTGGTTGCGGGCTGGAAATGACGTCAATCTCCCGTTCTCCTTTCTTTGCCAATTTTTTGACGCGCTTTTGGGGTCGGGCAGCGTTACTAGTTGTCTCGGCCTCTCGGTGCTGTTGGCGTGGGGGTTACAACCTTCTTTGGAGGAGGGGCGAGCTTTTTCTTGGCCGCGACCATTGCAACCACATCAGTCCAGCCACCTGGAAAAGCTAAACTTGAGTTAGATTAAAGTTTGAATAGGCGATCAAAGAAATAACAGAACTAAAAGATATATACCTTGAGCCGTTTTTTTGGATTTTGGAGCAAGTGTCTTCTTTGGCTAGTCGCCAAAAAGTTTCTTTGAAACTTCCTCGGTCGAAGTACCGAAGAAATCCTTGATGTAGGCATCTCACCAATCGGCGAAGGTGCTGGTACATTGGGTTTCTGGAGTAGTCAGTCGAAGACAAAATTTGGTGCACCGCTCCTGAAATTCCTTCTTGACTTCCTCGCATTCCCTCTCCGAGGAGTCGGAGTGGCGCTCTCAGCTCAAGAGTGAGTGAGAAGTGAGGAGTGGCTCGGGCAGCCCTGGAGATAGCCCAATTGACGAGCCAGGAAATAGGGATGATAGACTTCCCAGCTTCCTCGTTTAGCTTCGCAACTGTAGTGAAGGTCACGAGCTAGGATGAACGATCCCCACGATCGTCGAAGGTCGGCTTCCTCCACTTCCTCCCATGCTGACGTTGGAAGGTTGGTGGAAGATGGGTATGTCTAACGACTGCAGATCAGAAACTCACGTCTGATAGGTCCTCAAGGCCGACGAACTATTTGAAGATCTCTTCGGTTGAGTGAGTAGGAATGGAGCGTGAGGCCAGCTAAAGACCTATCGCTTCAGAAGAATTAAAGCTTGGGATTTTTGGCCTTAGCGTCGAGAAGTAGACTTGTAGCAAGAGTTGAAAGAGCTAGAGCGGGCCGTTTTGATGGGGGTTGATCTTCTCGACGGAGGCCTTGACCAAGCACCGAGTCAGGTTGGTGAGGATGGTCGGGCTAAGGGCCAGTACATGGTCACTGACTAAAGCTTCGGCCACTAGCATGTTCTTGGCCAAACACTTGTTCAACTTGGTACAAAAAATGTATTTATTGTACCAGTAGAACAAGAAGGCCTCATGTTCTCCTTTCTTAAGCTTTTATTCCTCAGAACCAGCAAAGTGGTTGATGATGGTGTTGTAGTTGAAGTTCTTATGCAGTTTTTGTACGTCTTCTTTCAACGGCCTTTGATCTTTCTTCATCAAGACTTCAACGGCACGCTCGTCGAAGACTGTCTTCAGGTTTAGGTCAAATTCGTATCGGAAAGAGCAATATCGACTGGGAGACCAGAGGGAGAGGTGCCCAGTATGGCTGTGATGTCAAGTACAGTCGGAGCAATGGGGCTGAGGGAAAGGCGAATTGTGTTGGCTCACGAGCTCTCGGTCCATGTTTATCTTGATGGTTGAGAGTTTGATGGCATCAAAGATGCTGAGAGTTCTCCACTCATTGCCGAAGTGTGGTTCCATTCGAGTGACCAAAGCAGCATAGGTCGCAGTGGTCGAGGGCCAAACTCCTTGGGGTTTGGTCCCCTTGGAACAAGGGTTTCAGCCAGTGGGCCTTCAACATCTTGGTGATGGCTTCTGGGATGTCATCCTTGAAAATTGGGCTGAGGATTTGGTGGGTAGCACTCGGATCACCCTCAAATTGAAAGGTTTTGATGGTATTCTGATCAATAAAGTCTCGACACTAGTTGCATTCCTCGGCGAGCTGGGTGATGAAGGTGTTGGCAGCCATTGATGAAGACTTGAAGGTTTTCTAGGTTTCAAGATTTGGTTTCTTTTCTGGGTTGAGAGCAAATGGCAAGAAATTCTGGAGATTTGAAAGCGTAAAAGGTCAAGTGAATATGGGCTGGGTATTTATAGGCATTTGGGAAGAAGATCAACAGTTTAATTGTAAAAGAATGAGGGGTAAATTCGACCAAAGAGTTTTGTAATCATGACAGATATTTGAAAATCCAGGTGAAGAGATCGTAAAACTTGCAAATTCAGGATGCACGATTGCTTGTGACAGCGAGGTTTATGGCGAAGGGACGTTTCAGTGCTTGCACGCCTCGAATGTGGGGGCACGCATGATTGAAGATGGATGGTCGTGATGAAGAGCTGCCACGTGTCAAGTTGTGTCAAAAGAGACAGAAGTGGGAGAACGTGGGAGATGCCATGTGTCGAGTGGTGCAGTGTTGTCAAAGAAGTTGGGTGAAAGACCATGCTTAATAAATGCGTCTGGACGTTTGGAGTGTTCGAGGCTTGCAATGTTCTTTGGAGGGGATATGCTAAGGGTTTATTTTTCGACAGAGAATCACTTCTTCAAGGTCGAGGCACGACCAGAAATTGTAGGCTGAAGACCTCAGAAGCGAGGGGGCAATGTTTAGGCCCAAAATATTTTGGGCCAAGCTTAGAGTCATTCTCGGCCCAGTAGCATTCATCTAGAATAATGTTATGAGTTGTCCAGTCAAGGTCCGCCGAATCCTATTACGAAGAGGTTTGGTTTGGATACAGTGAGTTAGTCGAATCCTAGTGCGACAAGGAGTCTTAAGGCTAAGGACTGCTGAGAATTATGGGATGAATCTGGTTCGTTAAAGAGCTTAGTTCAAAGTCCTATAGGAATTAGGATTGGCCGAAGCCTGATCGGATTGGGTTGAGGAGTTTTAATCCTAGTCCATTTCTAGTTAGCCGTGAGGGGATTCGCTGATATAAATAGAGAAGGGAGTGCATCATTCAAAGCCCCTTCAATTCAACACACAAATTGCCGTGAGCAAAGCTTCTCAATAACCCTAAGATTTTCTCCTCTCCCTCTTTCTTCCCGCCAACACATCTTCCGTTTGGATAAACATCACTGTGAAGGCAACCGGCGGCATCTTTAATTTGGATAAACAGCACTGGAGCCGTAGAATCAGCCGATCGAGGAGCACCTTCAATTTGGATTGACAACACTGCTTCGAGGCCGATTGATTATTTATTCAAGACTCGGTCGACAAAGATTTCCGAATCCTTGTTGGTAGGGGTCATCTCATTAGCATTTTCGGTGAAGTGAGTTGTTACAGGTTACTGGGCTCGGCACTTGAAAGCCGAGTTTTGTTTTATGATTGGATATTCACAAGTATCTTTTAGAGTTTGGCATTTTGACGGCCGAACTACATTTACAATCAAGACGTATATCTCTTTTGAGTACTTGTGTCCGTATAGTTTGACACCAATTCGACGTGCTTATACTCTCACGAGTATAATCACTGTGGCTGAACCCGGCGTCGACGATCTGTGAACTTCTTTGAACTAGCAACCCTGTCTTCAGGCTCTAGAACTCAAAGCCGAGACGTGTTCCTTCCTCGGCCACAGTCGCAAGATTGAGAAGTCAGTAGTGCGCTCAATGCAACATCAACATATTTTACTCCCTAGCCGAACTCGGTTGACGAGTTAGCACGCCCCGCACACAACTGAAGGACGGAGTTAGCTCATTAGTTACTCGGCCTGAGCACCACGTAGGCTTGGTAGTTTTTAGGGTCAACAGTATATTAAATTACTAAAGGGATGTGGTATTTAATGTGATAAGATAATTATCAAAGACAATAATGTATGGGCAAAGATTATAATTTTGTAAAATATGTGGGATACACTGGCTATTTGAAAATTTCATTAAATGGGTATTGATTACTGTGGTTTGAAAAAAAAAAAAAAGCACTTTTTTTTAGAAGCAGGTTCCCTGCTTCTACATTTTAATACTTTTCTATTGTCATTGAAATCAGTTAAAAAAAAAAACACTTTTTTCTTTGTTTTACCATACATATTTGATGTTCCAGAAATTTAATAAGTTGATGTTTTTAGAAGCACCATAATCCCAAATCAGCCCTTAGTGAGATGGATCTCGATGGAGCTCTTGGCCTTCTTGAGAATCTTGTTCATGTCTCTTCTGTCATGGTCGTAGGCTTCTCACCGAGGAGTGCATCATCCAACTCCTGCTGTATCAAGGCGTTCTTCATCATCCTTTGCTAGTCCGTGAAGTCATCATTTCCATCAAAAGGTTTTAACGCAGGCCTTAAGCTTCCTAGGTTTGGGCACTTCTTTCCTTTTGACATTGCAGAACACCTTGAACCAAGCTCTTGATACCAATTGCTATAAGTTCGACACCCCTCTGGATCTTGTTCTTTGATCTTTCTGGCACCAACTAAACTTAGCAAAACTCTAGAATAACTAGAAACACATAAGATGTATACTGATTCGGCATAACTTTTGCCTACGTCCAGTTGTGATTTCTCTGGGTTGAGAAACCACGACTTCTTTGATTAATAATATATGTACTTTTGCAAACCCTAGAACTAATCTCTCTCTTCCCTCGGTTGTCTCTCTGCTTTCTCTCACTTGCTTTTCAGCCTTTCCCGCACCTCCATATATAAGTATAGGGTGCGGTTTACATCCTATTTTCTAGTTAGGTTTTCTATTCTATTTGGGATAGGAAAGTACACTTGATTCCAATTTGACTTCTAGGATTCCTAATCTAATTGTAACAAGAAAACTTAATTCGTTCCTAATCCTTGTAGGACAAGAATCTGTGCACCTTTAGGTTTCGCAATACAATCCTAAACAACATAGGAATAACAAAAGACAAACCAAATCCTAACAAAAAAGTTTCTTGTACTTTTGGAGAAGTAATTAAACGTATGAATATATGTATATGCAAGCTGAGTCACCATAGAAGAATGTGTTTAGTCTGGAAGACCAGAAAATGTAGTGACTGTTTGGTTCTAATCCTTATATGAATTCAGAAGTGTCATAAAAGAAAATAACATTTTTTTTAAGCGGAAGCAATATGGGGGTGTGTTCATCTTTTACACCTTGCATTTCGACCTCCTAATAAGTTGTAAGTGTTAAGACAAATAAATCTTGCTCTCTGATAAGTTGGTTGTTCATTGACATGCTGGGGTATTGTGTACAGTTGTTGATACTGAAATAATTGTTCTTTTCCAGATTATTCATGATCTCTTTGATTGTAGATATCATTACAATAACAGCACCCTCACATCTAACCCCACAAGAAAGAGATGATCTTTTTCTTCTTTTTCCCAGTCTTCCACACACTCACACACACATTTTTCATTTCCTGTTTTAATAAGAATTTTATTGTTCTTGTGACATTGCCTGCCCTCATCCATCTTATTTATTCAATATTGTCAGGCAGTACATGGATGGGAAACTGACTTCAAGCTTTGGAATTTCTCTTGTGTCAAGACTACCCAATTCTGCTACTGGATCTGATATCTGCAACTTATACTTGAAATTACTTAAGCCATTTCACACACCCGCAAAAGATTCCCAAGAATGTTTTGATAGTTCAGAGGGCACCACTCTTGAAGAAGTCACTGGAACACAGGATTCCACACCTCCTGTTATAGACGGGGGTGTGAACCCCTGTAATGGAAGTGAGGCTGACTCACCCTTTGATTTTGAATTTCAGTTTTACATAACAGATGAAAAGGGAATTTCCAAGGATAGAAAGATAGTAATGAATGATATAGTAGAGAGGGAAAAAACCAAGCGGTTAAATGTCCTTGTATGTTGGCCAAAAAAGTACATCGAACAGTATGATACTCGCCTTCTTTGCTCATTACCAGAGGTTTTCAAGACTGGCCTTTTTGCAAAAAAGCCTCAAGAGTCCGTTTCACTGTATAAATGCCTTGAAGCGTTCTTGAAGGAAGAGCCTCTTGGACCTGAAGACATGTGGTCAGTGGGTACACTAGAGCCTTTTAACTTTGGCTTTAAAAGCATTTTGTGTTGTGTATACCTAGGAGTTGGAAGAGCTCAAATATAGATATGTAAGGTGTATTCACTTGCTTTTTTGGTAACTGGGTATGTTCTGTGAAATTGTTATTTATTTTACTCATTGCAGTAATTTTGACCTCAAATTTGGTATGAGTTCGTAATTTTTTTGTTTTTGGATTAGGATTTAAAAGCTCTTCTGTTTGATTAACAGTCTTATTAATTGCTTATGCAAATACATAATTTCAGGTTGCATGTGAGGTCATTGACTAAACTCCAAACTTTTAATGTCGTCGCCTGTTTATCATGTTTGTTCGGCTTAATTCTTCAATTAGTTTCTTGCTAACATCTGTTAAATGAGTAATTGCCGTTTTATGTCTATTTACACGTTAATGTTATCACAACAACTTCATCTACTCATCGAATGTTGGCAAACGATCTTGTAATGCTCAAAGTAGTGGTCTTTTAAGCATTACTTGTTATTGTTGCTCAGTTTTCGGAATAGACACACTGAGAAAGTGGATAATGTTATACTCTCATGGTTATGAAGTAGAACATTGTATTTGGAGTTTTATACAACCTCTTAACCTTTTATTAGTTATTACATTGTGAGAACTTGTTATCAAGGTTTATCTAATGTTAATACTGTTATTACTATTTTAGGTATTGTCCTGGCTGCAAAAAGCACTGTCAAGCCAGCAAAAAGTTGGATCTATGGAGACTGCCGGAGATCTTGGTCATTCATTTAAAGCGGTTCTCATATAGCCGTTTTTTTAAGAACAAGCTGGAGACTTATGTCGATTTCCCTATTGACAATCTTGATTTGTCAACATACATTGCCCACAAGAGCGGTCAGTCATGTAATCGTTACATGCTGTATGCAGTTAGTAATCACTTTGGAAGTATGGGAGGTGGTCATTATACTGCATTTGTCCACGTAAGTAGCGTTTCTTGCTTTTCTTTCAGTTACACTTCCCTTTTTTCTACTCTTTAATCTGATGAACTTCCCACATACTTTATTTTTAGTTATTTTCTTAACTAATTAACTTCTCAGTTTCAAACAATTTATGAAATGAATCAAAGTAAAAATGTTTCTAGTTTGAACTCTTATTATTAGTTTACTTGGGATAGTAATGCTATTATCCATATGCCGTCCCTACCCCAGGAATACTTTCAAACTTCTTTCATAACATGAGGTGTAAACTTCAAGGTGATCTGTTTGTGCTTGTTTAGGCATGAATGACAAACTAATGGGTTTCTATTAGAAAAAATCCTTTTTACTTTTATATATGCATGTTCACCTATGACATCATCTGAATGTGGTGCTGTTTGTTTTAGGCCTGAAGTGATAGTTTGATCATTATATGAAGAGATCCTTTGTAACTTGCACTTTCTTCTGCCTTTTGTCGAATATCAATCACTTAGCACAGTGCAATCCCTTAGCTGGCTTAGGCTTCCTAGAACTAGGTCCTAGTTTCCTCTGCTGTCAGAGTGCTCCTTTCGTGGCGCATTAAGGAAATTAGGATTCAATCTTTTGTAGCCTACTCTCTCCTCAACCTGTTGTCTCATTGTCTGAATTGCGCTTGCTTATCAAAAGAAATCACACAATGGGTGTGGCTGCTCTTTGAGTGTAGCCCCACAGTAATGAAGTGTCAGGATTGGAGTTTGCAAGGTTTCTTTGTGCCTCTGCAGCTATTAATACACTTGGGGGTTCAACACCTATGTAACCTCTCTGATCTCCCATTGTCAAAGTTATTGTATTGTAATCTTTACCGTGTTATATGAATGATTTGAAAGCATGCAATAATTGTTGTTTTGCACTTGAAATTGTGGGTAATTTGTATTTGAGTTGAGTCTTAGATTTTTATTATTTCCCTTTTCTTGTATGGTATGATTGGATCTGTACGTTAACGTATGTTGGTTGACACAGCGCTTAAACTGTATTATTTTTCTGATGTAGCATGGAGGTGATCGGTGGTATGACTTTGATGATAGCCACGTTAACCCTATCAGCCAGGACAAGATAAAGTCTTCATCTGCTTATGTTCTTTTCTACAGAAGAGTTGTGGAAGTGTGATATCAGAGCTTTGAAATTCCTTTTCAAGATTAGTCCTGTGGTGGAATATATTTTTCTTTCACCTCAGTCCTCGCACTAACCACAAAATTATCATTCTTTTGTCTTTGGCATCGTTTAGTTCGGATAGAGAACTTCCAGCATGGATAAAATTGAGGGAAGTTCTTACGCTTAGAGGACGGTGCTGAAGATGATTGTAACATAGTAGCAAAATGAAGGGATGAGTGACCGCACCTAGGATGCTATATGCAGTTATAACCATCCAAGAAGAGACATTTACTACCTGGAGTAGAGAGATTTCTGATAGGGTCTGCTCTATGAAAGTGTAATTTTTGCTTTTAGATGTAGCTGATGAGATTGGCGACCTTTATTTCAGTCATCTTGTAAACAGGGACTGCCGGAACAAGGTGCTGCACTGCCGATGACCTTAAGGTCGTGTGGCAGTAATACTTTCCTTGGGGCGGAAGGAAACTTGTCCGGCTGCACTGCGCAGGTGAAGTTGCCTGAAGTCGGAAGAAAGAACGATATGCTCCTTTATTTATTTTATTCTTTTTGGTGTATTTTTTATTGGTTGGTGATGAAATTAGGGCATGAAAGAACTGTATGATCCTTACCATGAAGCAAAAAAGGTTCATCTGATGAATGTTCCAACTGTAATTTAGCCAGATTTGATTTTTTAATAGAGTGCTGCATTTTTCTATTTCTCATTCGGTCATGGCGGGGAAGCAGGTAAAAATAGAAAAACTCACATTGTGATTACGGATAGTTAGGCTCGAATTGATGGCTTCCATCACATCAAAGTGGATGTTATGATTTTTTCTCGTGTTAATGGTAAAATTTTCATTTACTTTTTCAATTAAAGAAGAGTTTCTTGTTATTATTTTTCGACTTTTTAGTTTCATTCATCACCTCTCATCTCTGAATCTCAAGAACTTACATATCATAGGTACACTGTCGTGTGGCTTTACATGCTAATAAAGTAAAGATGTAATTTTAAATCGGCTTTTTAGCCTATGAGATTTGCATAACTCCTTATTTTGGTTCTTGAGACTTGAATCCCTGAGTTTGTGAACTATCAATCATTTTGGTCTTTCTCTGAAATATCTCAATTGAATAAGGATAAAATGACAAAAATACCTTCAAATTTTGTCAAATCATTTTGCCCTTTTGTTTATTAAATTGAGGGTATTTTTGTCATTTTGATCTTTATTTAATATAACTTTTCATCAAATAACCAAAATGATTGATGGTAGACAATCTCAGGAACTATTTCTATTGATTTCAAATCTCATGGATCAAAGTGAGGAGTTATGCAAATCTCAAAAACCATTTTGGCTAAAAAGCCTTTTAGATCAAATGAGTACGTTTGGTCTTCAATGAAACTAAACTTCACGTATATCTTTCTTTCGTCAAGAGTAGACCTGGCAGTTTCTGACACGACACGATGACACGACACGAAAACAACACGAAAATAACGGGTTTCGGGTCAACACGATAACTTATCGGGTCATTATCGGGTGACCCGTTAAGAACCCGTTATTAAC
>JAOEHR010000013.1:12408864-12419599 GCA_025448175.1 Aronia arbutifolia
TGAGACATGGGAAGATGGGCAAGCCTTGAAAGATCTCAATGCTCATCTTGTATGTTCTTATCAGACATTTTTCTTTTAGTTTGCTTTGTCACGCAGCTTTATTATTATGTTTAGCCACAGTGAGCTTTTCTACTTTTATGGCCTTCTTTTTGGCCACTTATCAAATAATCGGAATCATTTTTGCAAATAGAAGTGTATTTCATAATGCTTGAACCAGAAAGTACTAGAAAAGAAAAAGGTCATTTGACAAAAACAATGAGAGTATTAAGGTTTCCCCAGCAAAGTCACATTAGGATTCGAGACTACTTACTGATGTCTAAAGTTTTTAAGGTTTTGGTACGCTATTAATTAGAGATTATTTTTCCCAAGTCCTGTTTGGATGCCAGTTTCATCTCATGTTGTGTGCTCATATCAAACTTTCAGTTATCAGTATGTACTTGTTGCAGTATTTCTATATTCCAGTTTTATTTTTAATTAGTATCAAGGGTCTGTGAAGTACATATGTAATTTGATTTAGTATGGTCTTAAATATGAAGTGTTGGTTGGATGGTAACTTTCTATTCCTGGCCCTTTCGGTAAGGATGTGATGAAATTTCGTCACCAGTGTATATCTATTATAAAGCGTATATCTTAGATTTTAGAAGGATTATCTCCTGAACAGCTATGAACATTGTAGGTTTAGTGTTACTAGAGCTTCAATGCTCCTTGTTTAAGTTCATAGTGTCTATAGAGCTTCCAGGCCTAAGGGAGAGGATCACACTTTCTTTTCTCTCTGCAAATGCTGTCTTTTAATCAATTTACAATTGTTGTGCTTTTTCTCGTAGATCCATTTTTGGATTTTCATATGGCATTTATTAACATATTTATGTTAATTTTGTAGAGACAATTATTAGAAACTAAGGAGGCTGTTGAGCGGCAGCGAAAGTCATTGAAGAAAAAGCAAAGTGGTAAAGTTCTTATGCATGACTGTTCTTACTACCTTTCTTGTTTTGGTTAATTTGGTTTATACCACATTCTAGGAATTCAATCATTTTTTTTGTCAGTGCAATTTAATCATATGGTGTCTGTTGGAGTTCTCTGTTTCACTCTGTCTCTCTCACTATCTATCAATCCGTTGGATTTATGGATTTTCATTTCCTGAAGATAAGGTTGATGGAGTTGATGCTGAAACTGGAATGCAAGAAGAACTTCTAGTTCAGGATGAAATCTATAAATCCCGTCTTGCCAGCATCAAACGAGTAAGCTTACTAGTTTCTTTAATTTCTGTTTTGGATTTTTTCATTCTGTTTTTATTTTCATTAGGAAGGAAGTCCTGGTTTTCTCATTTGTTTGTCGTTCGACTATGGACTTCTGAAGGAGGAGGAAGTTATCCTGCGTGAAAGAGACCGTTATGAACTGGAGAAGGGAAGGCTTATACGTGAGATGAAACGCATACGAGATGAGGATGGTTCCCGTTTTAACAATTTTCAGATGCTCAACCACAGATATGCCCTCTTAAATCTTCTTGGCAAAGGGGGATTCAGTGAAGTTTACAAGGTCAGAACTTTGAGAATTGTGGTTTGATATCTAAAATTATTCCCACTAGTTTATAGTAAATGTTTATATATTGGATGAAAAGCCTAGACAATTCATTTGCCAATGTTGGCAATTGTAAAGAAATACCTTTTTGCAGTGATTTGAAGTGAGAAATTTCCAGCAGGCATTTGACTTGGTAGAGCATAGATATGTTGCATGTAAGCTTCATGGTTTAAATGCTCAGTGGAGTGAAGAGAAAAAGCAGAGTTACATACGGCATGCAATCCGGGAGTACAATATACACAAGACTTTGGTTCATCGTCACATTGTTCGACTTTGGGACATTTTTGAGATTGATCAGAATACATTCTGCACTGTCTTAGAGTATTGCAGTGGTATTTATAGTCTCAACATTCTGTCCTTTGAATAATCTTTGTTTATTCTAAGATGGAGATATTAGTAGTTGGGTCTTGTAGAGAATTCTTGTCTCATTCTTTCTTCATCTCCCTTTTGGTTTTATTGATATTTCCTTTTCTACCCTCAGGGAAAGATCTTGATGCTGTCCTTAAAGCAACACCTGTGTTACCTGAGAGGGAAGCTAGGATCATTATCTTTCAGATATTTCAAGGTCTTATATACTTGAACAAAAGAACACAGAAGATTATACATTATGATTTGAAGCCTGGAAATGTTCTATTTGATGAGCTTGGGGTTGCAAAAGTTACTGACTTTGGTCTTAGCAAGATAGTGGAGGATGATGTTGGATCCCAGGGTATGGAACTTACATCCCAGGGTGCTGGAACTTATTGGTAAGTGATGCAAGTCAGCTTAAGTACATCTGCAGGTTTACATTTGCTTTTAAAGAAAAGAAGTTCAGCTTCCCTGGGAATTTGAAATGATGTTTGAACTTGAAAATTAGTATCTTCACTTTATTATATTTATTGGGAAGAAATGGTAACTTTAAGCTTTGTTGTGTGTCTTCGCGTGGCTCTCCTCTGTCTTCTTCTCCTTGACATTTTAGTACATTTGGTTTAAGTAGCAGAATACGTAATAATGTCTTTGTTATTTGCAGGTATTTACCTCCTGAATGCTTCGAGCTCAGCAAGACACCTCTTATATCCTCAAAGGTCGGTGACTTTAATATATTTGTATTGCCTAGTGACAGCATGACATACATGTGCAACCAAGTGGCCAAATGCATTTATACTGCACACTCTCTCTGTCTGTCTGATAGATAACTTTTCTGTTTTATATCGATATTGTTCAAGCCTAGTCTAGACGTAAATTTCGTTGTGTACTAGACTACAGATACGATTGGTGTCCCCTGAGTCTTCTTACTTGGAACATAACTTATCAGAAAACCAAACTGTTTCTCTTTGCCCTTTATTCTTCTCAACTTGGGTTCCAAGGTTTTTTGACGTGGTCCCTCTTGGAAAGCAGGTTGATGTTTGGTCAGCAGGTATTCTGTTATACCAAATGTTATTTGGAAGACGGCCTTTTGGGCATGATCAGACCCAGGAACGAATACTACGGGAAGACACAATTATTAAGGCTCGAAAAGTTGAATTCCCTTCCCGACCTTCCATCTCAAATGAGGCAAAGGTGAGTTGTGCTCACAGTTGGTACAGCATGCTTAACTTTCTTTAGCGGAAATAGTTGATTCTTAGAAATAATCTATCTTGTGCTTCAATGTAAAGATTTAACCTGGGAAACAAAGATTTCATGGGCTGCTCACTGAACCAAACATCTTCTCAGAATGTATGAGTCGAATAGTTGAGCAAAATATACAATTTAAAAGGTCGATCCAAGAGTTATTTTATTCATGTATATGGGTTTCAGAATGACAACATTTTTAATCATTTTGAGAGTTTTGTAGTATTTAATGAGTGTTTATATATCTTTCGGAATCTATAGTATATATGTGAGACTATGAGTATTTTAAATCCAAGAGATTTTAATGAAAGAAAAATATTAATGTTGAAAGGCTCGGGTTCTTGAAGGCTTAGTACCTTAATATCTCCGTCTATAGCAACATTTTCAGCAATCCTTTAAACTTTTTCTTCCTAAGTTATTTTGATTGCTAAATTTACTGCCATCTTAGAAGACCATAACCCTAGACAGCAGAGTATTTGAACGAAAAAAAAAAAAAAAAAAACCTCATTGAGAGTATTTAACTTAAAAAAACCTTGTGAAGTGCGTATACAAAAATTAACTCCTCATTCACTGATGGACATAGTTAGCTGAATTCTGAGCAACTCGGTGATACCTTTTTGCATATTTCTATTTGCAGGAATTTATTCGGCGTTGTCTAACATATAATCAAGCAGAGAGGCCAGATGTTTTAGGGATTGCTCAAGATCCATTTCTCACATACTCAAAGAAGTAAATCTATACAGCTAAGAAGATTTCGGCGCCACAAGATTTTGTTTGATTTCCTGCAATACCCCACAAGGAATTTTGTACAGTTTGTATAGGTTTGTTACTCACTGTAGCTGTGGTGTGCTTCCATCTTAAAAATGGTGGCGGATTCGGGGTCTTGTATTTTGATTCCTTGTTTGAGTGGGAGGGACCTGATCTACGGGTGAAGGCTGTAGGTAATTTTCCCCTGCCTGTCTTAAACTTTCATTTTTTGTTTTGCAGCTGGGATTTTTGCTTCTGAGTTATCCTTTTTTGATCATGTGTTGGCACTCTCTTTTTGTGAAGAAAAATCGTGTAAAGAGTAGAGTTTACATGAAACGGTTTTGAAGCTTCGCTTCGCTTCGCTAATCTTTTACAAATGGCGGGGATAAAAATTTTCTTGTCCTTCGCGATGCAACTTGATCTCTATATAATGTACTTATAAAGTTGAATTCAATTGTTATGGTGCCTCTATATATGTCATCACTAAGGAACAGTTCAGGGTAAATTCTTTTGGATGTCTGAAATTTGAGTGAAGGCGATCTGCTTATTCGTACGACTGGAATTAAAACTTAAGTGATTCCGGTGCAAAAGCAACTGAGTTACAAGTTCCTCCTTGTGTTAGTTAAACAAGGTGCGACATCCGATGAAAGATATTCCCAATGTACGTTGTTTTCCGTAGTCTTTTCGCGATGTCGTTGTGATGAATTGCGAGTAAGTTTTTATCGGCATGACTGTTTCTTGGTGACATTTTGTGTTGTTTGGTCAAAATTGAGAAGTATTACATATGGTTGAGAAGTATATAAGGGTATATATAGCATGTAACCGCAGTAGTTGTACTGACGAGAGAGCCACAACTGCAATTGCATGCTCAAAGCTCCATCACAATCCAACCCTTCAAATCTACACCTTGAGCGCCCATAAACGAAGCTCGAATGCGGTGTGTGCGACGACGGAGCCACCACCAGAGTCCAGGTTTCCGGCAAGGAAATCCAACCTTGCGATAGGCTCTCCAATAATCGTAACCTAGGATGATAAAAACTGCAGCATCCGTTCCATGCCTGCGGGGAGTTGAAAATAAACGGATGAACAAATGAACTATACCTATGAACATTATTTTATTAAACGAGATTGCCGGACGGCTACATAACTCAAAATGACTACATTGTGAATGACTTGTTATTCTATAGAATTATAAAGTATCATATATATAGAAAACTAAATAACCCTAACAGACAAAGAAATGAAACACTAATACCAACGAACTAGGCCCAAAATACCAAACATTATAATAAATCTAAACACTAATATTTTCCAACACGTGTTAACTCCGGCTTAGTCAAATCGGGTGATGTCAGAAGGTAATTGACCTTGTTTAGGCAAATATCATATTATCAATGTGTGAATGCGTGTGCGTGAATGTGTTCTTGGTGCAGAATTATGTCAAGAAAGCCAAAGGATGTGTTCAATTGGCACTAACCTCATTGATGGGAAATACTTGGAAGCCCTTGGAGTTGGTGATTTAGACTTTTAATTACTGTGTAAATTATGCTTTGTTCTTGTCCGAATAGGATCCTATCCGGATCCTCTTTGTAAGGATCCTAGGGATCAATTCATCCTATCTATTCATCAGTCATCCTGTAACTAAAAATCATTTAAAATTTTTTATTTAAAATTGAACACCAATAGTACCTAACAAAAGCTAACTGCACGATGTACGATAAACAACTAAGATGAATTGATCCCTAGGATCATCACAAAGAGGATACAGAGACGATCATCTTCCCTGATGAAGGACTAACTTTGTGTCAAGAAACTTTGACTTGCGATTAAACCGGGACTATGATCGGAGCTCAAACTTTCAATATTTATCTAGTGCACAAACGATATAAACAACAACGCTCTAGTTATGGTCGCGAACAACTCTATTGAAGTTGTAACATGAGATTTGGTGTAATCGTACAGGGATGTGATTTCGAACAACATCTAAATGAACCACGTTTATAAGAAATTAATTGGGAATTCAATGTAGAAATATATTACTCATACGGAATGACAAAACTATGCTTAAGAACGTAAAAGTTTGGTTGTCGAACATGTTCTCCATGAGATACGAGCATCTTCTTTTACGTATCGGGAAATGTAAATACTAGTTTGCTCCAATGTATAGAATGTTAACATCGAGATATAAATTTGAATTAAGAGATGTAGGCCATCATCTGATGACTGTTTAGTGTAAGATAAGCAGCTTCTAATGAAAAAACAAAAGGAAGGATAGTCCCAATAGAATGATTGTTCTATCTCATTTTCGGCATTTTTCGGCTGGATGTTGGTTCGTTTCAGTGTATAAAATTTCTTCAATACGGTCATACTTCTATGGAAATATCTAAAAGATCATCGAAAGATAGACTTCAACTCATATCGGAGAAACTTTTAACTTTAGGCTAAAATTGATAGGTATTGTCGATATTTCTGACACATCTGATAAATATGAGGGAAACTCTTATATGAGGGAAACTCTTACATTAGTTTGTTAATTAGTCGCACAACCAATTTAGTTAGAATCTAATAAGTCACACACTAGTCAATTAGTACTACGGTCTAGTGGTATGCTTCTTTATTTGAAAGTGAGAGGCCTTATGTTCGATTCTCACCAAAACCGAATTTGAACCACATTATTGCTCGTCCATTGTGAGGCTTAGCCCACTCTCCCACCCATTTCGTGTAAATAATACCGTTTGTTAAAAGCAAAAGTTAAGTCACACACTGATAATAGTACTAACTAAAAAATTGCCCACGCATAGCTGCGGGTTTTGAAACCGAAACACAAGACTGGCATGAATCATTTTGACAGAAAGAGACACAAATTGTTGTTGATAGCATGTCTTGACGAATCATGTTGGATTGGTGATAGGAGTATTTATGCGACTTTGTTATCTTATTTCTTTGCGTTTATTTAGTTAATTTCCATTTATTATAGTAATTTAAGATATTTTTGTTTTATTGTTGGTCCAGTTGGTAAAGTTGACAATTAGAGATCAAATGGAGCAATTAGAAGGAGTTTTGGACATGGATTGGATAGCATGCGTGTATAGCATATGAGCTGGAAGTTTCTGGTGTTTAAAAGGTGTTAAACATGTGCTATAATATGGAGAAATCAAAGTTGAGCCTTGGAAGACAAGGAATTGCACAAGGAGGAATCCTAGTTGGAGCGAAACATTATCTTATCATATCTTATCTTATCTCCAACTGCTAGAAAGAATGCTAATCACATCCCAAAACTCTCCAACTGTTTCTTAAAGTCCTAAAATAATTCAAAATGCCTAATCCCCCTTCCTCCTTGGATCCAGCTGTGCCCTATATATACATATATATATACATATATATACATATATATATATATATATAATGTCCTGCAACGTTGGAGAGAAGTGTGTCGCGCCTACCATTCATCCATTGAAGTTGCTGGAATTTTCAGAGTTCTTTCTATCTTTGTTTTAAGTTTCAATGTTTATTTTATATTTCTTTTCCGTTATGCCATCGTAGTACGAGTAAGTAGGGAACGTTTTACTTACTCCATCGTAGTACTCTATGCATCTACAAAACACACATCCCACTTAGCCAATCTCAAAAAAGTATAAACTAACATTGATGATTCAACAGAATATGAAAACCAAATACAAAAGTAAATTGGTATGGTAGAATAAGTATTTTAGCTTGCATTTAGATTGAATTTAGTTTGCATCAACAACCCATCCACAGTAAAAAGGGCAGAATTAGAAGTTTGACGTAACCAAATATGTAACCACAAAAAAATATTGTTTTAACATAAGAAACTAAAGCAGCATGCAATCCGCACATATTTTGTCTGTATATGCAACGCAACTAAATACATGTCCTGCAAGCCATGTTATCGCCTTAACTATTGTAAAAAGATATAAAAACATCTTCCAATGCGTGCAGTGCGTAAGTTTAGAAGTAAAATGCCCACAAAATGTACACATACGTAATTACATGCACCCTGCCATATTAAATCATTTCTTCTGGGAATAAACATCTCCAACACTGAAATGGAAGTGGGGGAGCAAATCTCAATAACAGGTGGCTGTAAATATAGTATTTAGATAATGCACACAAAAACCATGAATATATTGTTGAAGTTGCATAATATAAGAAAGAAAAAAATCAACTTTTGCTTTTTGGCAAGTTCCGGTTCAGCGAATAATGTTGTTTTCACACTCCTATTTGATGCAGGTAGTTGGATTTCTTCAGTGCGACGTTCCGAGGGTGTAAAAGAGATAGGGGTAGCAGCATCAACAACCTGCTTCTTAATATTGGTAGCAAGTGTGCGTGGTTCAATCGAGCTAATTGTTGCGCCAGATGGTGGTTGCTCCTCAACTAATCCATAAATATCAAAGTCCGTCCTGCCAAATTCCTTGTTCTGATAACCAAACTATAGTTGAAATTTTTTGTGGTGCAAACCAATTTTTTATGTTGTGGTGGTAACACAAAAGAATCATCATGCCCTTCTCCTTTGATGACAAAGTAGCAAGGTACGCCCAAAAGAATCAGCATGCCCTTCTTCTATGATGACAAAGTGGCAAGATACGCCCAAAAGTTTTTCAGCGTGCCTTCCTATCATCATAAGGTTGAACTGATTTGTGTTGTCCTCCACAATAAAATTAATCTTGAACCTAAGTAACATAAAGACAACGTTTGCAGTTAAAACCATACATATTGTGTGAAGAAATATAAAAACAATGTTAAAATTTGGATGTGAGTGTTACCATGGTTCATAGCACTCAAATGTTGCAAATGTCTTCTTCATAGCCTTGTGGCAAGATGCGCAAGATTTGTACCACTATCATTTGCTTAGATCGTAACCAACAATGGTCGCCCGACACATGAATCTTGCTTCTTGTTATGATGTAGATGCATTAATCGCACTAAAACTCTTTAGCAAAAGAGATGAAGCACCCAAAAAGCTGAACAAAATTGGTGACTACTTGTTTACGTAACCAAAATGCAAAAGTGAAAAACAAACCAAACACATTAGAATTAGAACGAAATTCAAAACAGAAGAAACATTCTCTTAAAAAAAATGATAAATCACTTGAAAGATAACAATATCATCAAAACTCCAGCAAACACGAAGATATGCATTTACCATGTATTTGTGTTTAGCAAATGAGAAAAACTAAGATTGGTTGCAAAATACAATTCGCAAAAGAAAAGACAATATATTTAACCGCGCAAAGATGGTGCACTAACCATGTTTAGTGCAGGATCAAGGAGAAGCAACTCTTTAATAGTCTTCAACTCATAATTAACAATAATATGAGATTTTGCATACATCTCAGCAGAGCTGGGTAACACCTCAACGGGCAAGTTTAGATATTGAAACCTAGTTTGTACATTTTTAGCAACAAGAAGATAGTTTGTAAAACAATAATTTAGTAAAACAGTAAAAAAGAGTTGTTGACTTACCTCTATTTATACTCTGTAAGTTGTGGAATGTCGGGTTCGAAAAAGCACATTGTTGAGCCCGTGCTTCCCAAAACAGGTTGTCATGTAAAAGCAAAGATAGCGATTAGTAAAATGCAATTTACAATCGGTGCATTTAAGCCATGGCAAGGTACAACCATGGTACTTCTTGACTTTGAGGGCAGTCAAAGCGATAAACACAGACAGCGCCAGCGCATTTAGTGCGTCCACCTGAAACCCGTTGCATTTTTTGTGCACAAGGTGATCTTTACTTGCTCTCCTTTGGAATAAAAAAAAATGCAGTTAGTGTTTTCAATCTCATGTTTATATGGTTATTCATGTATAAATTTATAACAACAATTTAGTAGAAACATCATTGACCTTATTTTTTCTATCTGTACGTTTTGTTTTTCTCAACCCTGATACTTTGCATGGTCACGTCCTCAAATGGTTGTAAAGCCATTAAACAACCAAAAACATCTACATAGAGTATAGTCATAAGAATTATGGTAAAGTCAATTCTATTAAAATTGCTGACTATGAATTTAAAGGTGTACTGGCACTGAGAGCCTTATCATTTACCTATGAGCTCCACATCTATGTCAATTATTTTGTGAAGCTAATCAAATCCAACCAGATTAAATCATTACACCCGGATAAATGGGCTGGTTCTCTCAATAGGGACTATGGTTATCCTTTTGTTCAACTCAATCATTCCAGCATGAGGGACAATTTGCTAGAGTTTTTGTTGCAGACGACACGAAACTTGTTGATCTCATAAGCAGACATGACTTTAAGCCACTCAAAAAAGAAGTTGATGTCCCAAGGTTTCATAGTTGTGTGGATCGTATTTCCCTTGTATAGTTAAAAAAACTAAACAATATGAGCAATGAAAGCAGATTTACAACATTTAATAAGTAGGTAAAAAGTTTCAATTTTTTTACCTTTTTATCGACAAACATTGAGTCCAAGCTTGCAGCTTGGGATTAGCCCCGATAGTTTTCGTGACCTAAATCATGCATACTCTGACTACAAGTTTGCTTGCTTACTTGTACGACACCAAAAACCAAATTGGTTTAGCTTCAATCTACAGAGAATCATACTTTATAAGCAAATAACAATTGTGAAAACTGTAATATATAATTGTCTATGAGTAAAATTGGCTAAGAGAGAAATAAACTAACAATTTTCAAGGATTGTCCTTGATTCTTATTGATCGTCATTGTGTGACAGCCCGTCCCGGAATTTTTGTACAGTTGATGTGATTTGACAGAATTGCCCTTGAGCGTTGGGGTACGTTGGTAATGTTGCACTAAGGTTTTGGTCCAATATTGTATAT
>JAOEHR010000013.1:12424576-12437724 GCA_025448175.1 Aronia arbutifolia
AGCACTATTCAAAAATATAAATTTTGACCTCAAATGGTCTACGGATTTTAAATAATTAACTTCTAAATTTCAAACTTTGTAACTAGTTTAATTTAAAACTGGTTCTCGCAAAATAACATAAAACCTAAATAATACAATTACGTGAATTATAAAATTTTACAATTCTATCTTCATAACCATAAATCAATTTACTTTTCGATTTTTTTTTTCCACATATTCGTAATTATGAATATATAATTCAGATATTTAAATTTTCAGGGTATTACAAGAACTTCCCAATGGGTCACCCATCTTGGGATTGCTCTCGCGCAATCTCGCTTAACTTCAGATTCCGATGGAACCCGAAGCCAATGAGCTCCCAAAAGACCTCGTGCTAATTGGAGATGGGCATGTACATATAAGGCATAGAGGATCCACTCCCTTGGGCGATGTGGGATCTCACATATTGCTACCTGGGACATCTGTCCATCCCCTGAAAACAATATCATGAACTTATTTATTGGATAAATGTGTGTGTACCCAAGAACTACACTAAAACAACCACAAAGATTCAAACTTCCACAATAAATATGATCTGCAACTAATAAAAAAAATAATCGACTGAAAATCATGTATAAACCCAAATGAATCTGAACCCAGCAAGCAAAACTAAAAAACACGCTAAATAGACAATCAATCAAACAAAACGAAATAGAGGTTCGAATAAATTTTTGGTTATTGTTTCTCTCTATCATGCAAGCTTACATCAGTAAAGGAAGCCATAGATTTGATCCTTTTACCTTGGGTCTGAGATCCTCAAGTCGTGCACTCTCCAAACAGTTCCAGAAAACAAAAGGCATTATTTCCTGGAAAAGCACCAATATTCAGACATTTGCACAACTAATGGTGCACTAAAGTGAATTCAACATAGAAACTTCTATAATTTCACATGTTTCCTAAAATTACCCGGCTATGTGTTCATAAAAGGGGAAACTTTTTTTAAGTCCAAGAGCAATATCAAAGTGCTATTTGCCCCAATTCAAGAAGCAGAAATCGCACTAATACTAAATATTCATACAAAAATATCTTCATTTGAGCAATATCCCCCTAAATTTAGCATCCACTGTTTTCATACATTCATAATATCATTGTTAACAACAAAATATAATTAAAAAAAAACAAAATATGGTAAAAAATGGACCAACAGAATCACTTGCATTCAAATTTTTGAACCCAAAAAACAAATAATTTCAACATTGATATTTTGGATTTCCAATTACATATCCTTTCAAGAAAATATCAAAAAACTAATTTTTTTTAACATTCCCAAAAACTAAAAATCCAATCTTTGGGAGAAATCCATGAAAGCATGCAGTTGTATCAGTCAAAATATATTCCTTACCTTAACTAATTGGATTAACCAACGTAGCTAATTATTATGTAATTACACATCTAGAGCTATCAGCTATCAACAAATTGGATTAAATAGAATGTGTGAATATGAAATAGAAAAAGAAAATAAGAGAGAGAGAGAGAGAGAGAGAGAGAGAGAGAGAAAGCGCAAAGGGTGACTACAGAGGATTTCGAGGAGGGGATCAACCACTTTCTTGTTGAACCAAATCGACACCCTATTAGTACTCTCTGCCATCACAACCCCTTTACAAATTTCAACGATTAATTCTTATATTTGTGTTTTTCAGTGAATGGATTTAGGGTTTGAAATTGAAAGGATTCAGGGTTTTTCTCAGGAAAAGAAAGCCTCTACTCAGCAAAAATAGCTAGAAATAAAAAGAACACTTACCAAGCTGCTGGCTTTTGTCCTCTCTCACTTCTTGAGTCCCCAAGTCCAACATTCAACTTGGTAAAAAGCAAAACAATAAACAATAAAGGAAATTAGGTAGATTGGTCAGCACAAACTAAAGCTCCAAGAGAGAGCTAACAATTATACCTTCGCTAACCCAGCAGTAATGACTTTAATTGACATAAAGGTCTGGGTCTTTTATCCCATTTGTCCAACAACACCCACATTTCAAATAAAAAGGAACAGTTTAATAACTAATAACTTCAGGCACTTTCCAATTCTCAGCTAGCATGATAAAGACCATTGATAATTTATTGTGTCCATTTTCCTGCCATCTTAAGTGACTAGAAACTGAAAATTTCTTATCAAATGTGTTAATGCTACAATATATAGGATGACGGAGAAAATTCCAGTGAAGATTGGTTGAGGAACTTGACAGTGTCACTACTCACCTTTGGAAATATGTCTTTTCCGGAAACCCTTTCAAAGTGTTTAGGATCAGAAAACTTGTAATCGATTAGAGTGTGCCTAAAATCAAACAATGACCTTCACAAAAACTAACTCAAAAACCCTAAATCCCTAAACCAGAAATTCACATAATAAAAAAATACCTAATTCAGAAATTACCTAATCTTTTGCAGGATGATGGATGTAACTAAAAACTTTGCCCAAAATATAAACAAAATCTCCTTCTCCATCTCCCTCTTCCCCAAAGCCAATCTAATCCCTCATGAGAACCCATAAAATGATGTAATTATAAATTTTACCCAAAATTACATAAAACAAAATCTCTCTCTCTCTCTCTCTCTCTCTCAAAATATACGCAAAAGCTAGAAACTAAAACCTAATCACCCAAAATCCCTAATCCTTAACCAAAAACATAATCAGTCACGTATACCACATATTGAATTCAATGCAGAAACTCAAATCAAACGCATCTTAATTGCCTAAATTTTCAAAATATCAATCATTTGTCGAGCCTCAAGTTGAAAAGTTACAATCCTTTCTTTACTAACTCTATCCAAAGATTTGAAATACTAGAAAGCAAATAATTGTACTAAAAATTAAGTAAATTTGGTATAAATTCAAATCAACTTAACAAAAATCAACAGAGCTACCAATCAAAATGGGAATCCTGTAACTACACATACTGTTTATAGTGCTATGCAAAACTCATATTTGAATAAAGGCCTTTACTATTGAATTGAAAAATGGCTGTTTTTTTTATATTTTAAATTAGGCCGACCTCACCAATCAAAATTACAATGCTATGCAAAACTAATATTCGTAATCTATACCAGCTCTAGCCTGCCTCGACCCGTTGGATTTGAAAGGAAAATGGGCAATATAGTAATTTGCCCTACAAAATCATACAGAAAAATCCATGAGCATGTTGGACAAATCAGAGGTATATGGATGTGCAGATACATAGACCACAACCAGATTTATCAGAAGCATGGATGAATCTACATTATGGAAGCACTGATAATTTTGCATTTATTCTCTCAGCCACATATATCACAGATATTACATGACAAAAGATGGAAGGGAAGGGAAGGGGTTTTTGTTTTTACCTTGTCATTCATGGATCCGCAAACCCTCGAGACCTTCGCTGATGTTGCTCTGTTCTTCTTCGGGTCTGTGCATCTGATCTGTGTCCGTCTTCCTGTCTTTTCCCATCACCTCTAATCTCGGATTCTGCAAAAGAACAAACCACATGCATGAGGATTTATACAGTTCTTCGCTTTACCTAAAGTTACTGGACCAGAAATAAAAAATGAAATCAGAGTGCTTTACTTTGTGAGGTTTGATTTGTAGATGACTGGAGCTGGGTTTGGTTTTGGCTTGAGGCAGTGGGAGATGAGTTGTGGTTGGTGCAATTCAAATATTCAACTGTTTTTCCTTTCCCTATTGAGCAAGGAAAAAAACAGAAAAAGAATTGTATACCTAAGCAGGGACGTAGAATACATACGAATGAAGTATTTTGCTTTCAGATGAAAATCTGTAGGAAAATTGAAAACCATTTAAGAGAACATAGCAGAAAAAAAAAATAACAGACACAAAAAAAATGAAGAAAAGCAATTAAAAATAAACATAGATGTATCTCAATTACAGCATGGAGAAGTAACCAAAATGACAGGGAATTTAGAACATAGTTCGCATCTTTCTACATGATTGAAAGAAAAAGGAAAAAGTTAGTAACAAACAGATTATTAAGTTCTATTCAATTGTAAAATCATCATTGAGTTTAAGACAATATGTATTTCAGCTATATAATGAACTTAGAAAATTTCTAGCTACGATATACACTATTTTCGATTCAAAGACATTATTTGAGTTGCACTGAATTGCACGCGAATGATATATTATAACTTAATGGAGATAATATAATGGAACGATTCCCTTACCATTTCATTAACTAATATGCATTGCATATCAAACTGATCATTAGATCCAATAAATTTGGGCTCCAAATTCTGCACATCTAGACTCTAATCTTTTTGTTTGACTAAAAAGGATCCAAACTATAGATTGATACTATACTCATTGTGCTATAAACCTGAAAGTAAATATACGGTTTTAAGTATAAAATTGTATGCATGTATGTATCAAAATCAATTTTATGAATATAAAAATATTTAGGCGTGTACGGTTGAAACCTGATAGTAAATTTTGAAGAACATCTTGATACACAAAAGAAGAAAATGTACCCTGTTATAAAATCTGAAAATGTACTAAAAGATTAGGAAGCCAAAATTGTGTCATGCACTGTATAAAAAATGTATAATCCATATTGATTTTCCAGTACATTCAGCTGATAAATAGATACTTCACAAAAAATACACAATACAATTGTACATTAAGTGGTAAAAAAATTCATTAAATGCCTACTTACATTTCCTTACAACTTGAGTGATGTCTAAAATAAATGATGGATGATATTATAGTTTATCACTTTCACATCACATCACCACCTTCAAGAAATACATTAATTAGTAAAATTGGAAGCCACAATACAAAAGAAAATCCTAGGTAAAGCTCTCATTAGTAGTGAAATTATTAGTATTGCACCAAAAAATTGTGATAAGGAGATAATGATTTAAACCATATTATCTCAATCATCATCCTGATAAAGAGAAAATATTACTTGTCCAAAACTACCAATTCGGATCACGGCTCAAAACTAACTGTCAAAACCTTGGATAACCATGAGTTACTTGAACCAAATGTAGTTCATCAAACCATAATCCACAGTGATTAAAAGGCGGACCAAAGTACAATGCTTGTAGCTCAAAAACGTAATTTGGTCGTTCCAACCCACTTGGGCTAAATTCGACATGGCTTGAAATTTTGAATCTCAATACCTAAAGACCTGAAACCAGATTTATTATTTAATCTTGTTTATGGAACTGTCATAACCGATCCCACTTTGTGGAAAAAGGCTTTGTTGTTGTTGTATGAAACTGTCATAGTTTACGATAATGCCAAGCCAGGAAATAATTATGCAACACCATAAAAAATTTGAGTAACTCGCTCAAATGATTGAAAATCAATTACATATGTATGCTCTTCTAACAATATACAAATAGAAGTTTCTTATGTGCGATTGTGTGAATGCACGATTTGCTTTCACCCTAAATCCAATAGTCTCAAGGCCAGCCATGATAGACAGCATGTTTAAAAATTCAATCAATCGAAAATTCAAAATAAACGCGGTTCTCATAAATAGCTCGACTCTAAGTTGGAACTTCAGCAATAATGTGCAAACTATAAACATTGAGCCGTCATGTAGCACAATACATATACCAATCATGAATCAATCAAAAGATAGGAAAATGACTTCGGTGAAACATATTACAGTGACGATAAAACCACCATACCATCATGACTATGAATCATGTTGTTCGTAACATATCAAGATAAGAAAAATAAGGGGAACTAACCTGCATAGAACCTCCCATTAAGATTCTGAAGCGCAGCTTGAGCATGTTCTTCCTCCTTGAGCTAAACGTACACATGCCCAACCTACACACACAAACACAATAAATTAGTCCAAATAATCAGGCAACTAAGTACGTAACCTAGCAGAGTAATGAAACCCACACAGGTTCAGGTTGAGTTAAACAATCTTACTAATCCACACAGAGCCTTAATGATAAAATTTACAACGTCAAGTTTTTAGCTTACTATGATGAAATTTACAAAATGATAATGACCTTGATTTCCTAGATTAAAATGCATCTTCAATTTAGTCAAAATTATAGAATAGCTCACTCTCTAGAGTATAAAATTACAGAAACTACTTCAAAAATAAAGAAAATCTCTTGCTTAATGATAAGGAATGAACCAATACTACAATTCCCAAGCCTCACTTCATTACTCTTCCTGTCATTTTGTTAGAACTTTTTTGTAAGAAAAATTACATAGTACTTATCTAACAATTATTTTCTATTTCTACATAAACACAAACAAATTAATCACCCAATTACATTTCATTTCTTTGCAACTGCTACAACAATATATAAAGTCTTCATTCAATTTGGGATTTCAAAATAAATAACTCTATTTATGGAAAAATCGAACTCTTTCTCGCCACGAAAAATTTAGCAACTACTCCCAGTTGAATCAAAACAACCCAAAAAGCCTTATGCAATGAGTACCATTTCGTTTAGCAAGTCACATTGAATAAAAAATGAAGATGCCAAACATAAGCTAACAAACCTTTGTTCAAAGCAAATCTTAGAAAGGAACTCACACGTTGTGAAGATGACGTAATTTGGATATGTCATTCGGCAAGAAGCCTTTTAGCCCTTGGTTAAACAGAGCCATGTGCATGCAGAGTTAGACACTCATTTCCCAAAAAATGTACGAATGGCAATGAAACAAACAAATGCTACCGTGCTTTCTCAAGGCATCATGAGAATAATTCTTAAGACTAACTGAAACATTTTCCTTTTGCATACAAATCTAGCTAATCTAAAAATGCATTTCCATTCCATTTACCCATGCACGCACAGATTAACAATGGACTTTATGCCGTGGAAAATGATGTTGGATCATAAAAAGTGCTAAACCTTATATCTGTTGAGAGTATTCTTGCGACTTGTCTGATAAGAAAGTATCCATGAAATTAATACTCTATGGTAAACAAAAGAAGACTAGCAATCACACCAAATGAACACAATTCAAGTGGATGAGGCAAGAAAATTACATTTTTTAAAACAGTGGACTTATAAAGGTGGTTCATTTTTGCTTCAGGTTAGTAGAGTTGTAAAGGCTTGTGCAGAGCAACTCAAGAAAAAGATATTCAAACTCACAGGTACATATCATTTTCCTTCTCCTTACATTTGAGTTAAACTGAATTATCAACGGTACCCTTTGCATGAATTTACAACTAATGATATATTTGATCAGAACGTCAAAATCTCATGTGGCCCGTAAATCCGTCCCTTTTTTAATTATAAATGGCTTTCAGTCTTACGTATTCTCTTACATATGCTTCAGTCCTTGAAAGGTGGCTTCTTGCTTGTTTAATACTAAGAAACAAAATTATAGAAAACACATCGAATCTGAACCTTGACTGTGTCTTCAATGGACATCTAACTACCAAATTGAGCTAAGAGGATGCAAAAAATGGCGATCTTATTCTTACCCATGAAAGTACTCCCACTACTTTTCTTATTTTTCAGTTCAGTTATGTTCACAACTCAAAGTTCAGTTGCTACAGTACCTTTGCTCCCCCAGTCGAAAAAATAACCTTACAAACAATATTAAGCAGCACTATTTTAAGAATCTAAAAACACCCCAAACTAACTATACAGACAGGACTGACACCGAAACATGCAACACAAAACCTATAATTAGATCCCAATCACATAATGCCCAAACAAAATTCCCAATCTAACTATCCCTATACTAACAGCCCATCCAAGCAAATACAATTCTAATGGGGTTTTGGAACAAATAAACCAATCATCCAATTCGAATGGCGTTTGGAACAAATACACCAACCATTCAATTGGAATGGGGTTTGGTACAAATACATGCTCAATTATCTCAAGCTTTACATAAATAGAGAGATACAGATACGTGCACAAAATAGAAAGAAGCCCACTTCCATTCTAAGCTCAAACGACCAAAATGGATGCTTAGTTATCTCAAACTTAACATAAATGGACATATACAGATACACACACTAAATAGAAAGAAACTCAGCTCCAATATAAGCTCAAACGACAAAAATTGAATTATATATTTAAAATCCAAGCATGAAAGCTTCACAAATATAAATAAAAAAAGGTAGATAGCTAAATAGGCTTTGAACAAAAATGATGGCGTATAATTATATACCTCAAAATGGCATGGAACCAACTTCTTCCTCGAACGATCCAAATTTCTGAAATCTGCAAACAAAGTAGATCCTTTAGCAACTCAGAGACCTTCCAATTTAAAGAGCAAATCTAAAGAAATTTTAGCTAAATGACAAAAGACAAACAAAAACAAATAAAAAAAATAAAAATTTACAAATATTTTGAATCCAGTACAACTAACTTGGTTCAACGAAGAATACGAAAGCTTAAGGCCTAGGTGAAATGTTGAGTAAACAGTAATGGCATACAACTCACAATGACTTGAATACATTCATATATAAAGGCAAATTAAATTTGTTCGATCTTGTCATAAAAAACTAAGTGAACAGAACATCAAAATGAGATTCTGTTTACTAATCCAATTTGGTGCCTAAGGAAGAATTTCAGCATTCAGTCAATTACATGTGTTCAATGCCACTTTTTCCTAGTGGAAATTCCATATAACAATGTAAAAACCACACTCCGCAATTTAAGCGAAGTAAAGTAAAACCCTCAATTAAACCCCAACCATAAACCCAAATTAAACCTTCCATTACACTCTAAACTAAACTCTTAATAAAACCCAAATTAAATCGGCAATAAGGAAAGATAAAAATACACCCATTCAAAGTATTGCATAACTGAGAAAGCTATATTTCTAAGAAAGATTAAAACCTTTTCACAAAAGACACTTTTTGAATAATCTCACATTTGTAAAGATGGGAAGTTTTTTGCTCTAATTTTGTTTCCTTCATCAGTTTAAAGTATTTACAACATATTTACAACATATTTACATCTCTATTATTCATCTATTTCATTGCTAACCCAAGGCCTAAAGGTGGAAGCATCTGAAGTCAATACTTCAAGAGCTAAAAAGCAAGCATCAGTTATGGAAATGGAAAAAGAAGATGAGCTCTCAAGTCGATGAGGCTTGTACAAAACCATGTAAAAGTCATCAAAACCTCTAAGCAGCCCAACCATTTTCAGAAACCGATGACAAACACATCTAACTTGACAAGAGTTTGAATTAGATGTTTATATCTCCATAGAATCAAAAGAGAATTACTCATTCAAACATAGGCAACTTGTGAGTTCTTACTCAGATAAAATAATAGAAACAAAGAAATAGGCAACTATATTACTCATCAAAGAAATATTGCTCAGTAGAAATAAATAGAGTAGATAATTTATTTTTGCTGAATTCCCAAGTGCTATTAAACTATCAATGATCAGAAGATAACTAATGGTGAAAAAGAAACTATAGAAGGAAAAACAATAATGCATTTGAACACATAGAGAAGAAACTTGTTTCAAAATTATGCCACCTAGCAACAAAGGAGCAAAACAATAAATAAAGCAGCCTTTTAACACCCTTATCACACAAATACAGAAGCAACAAAACATGGAGAAACAACCTAGCAACATCGGGATATTCAAAGGATGTAAAGCAAAAAAGGAACCTTAATTCGATTTGTTGAGAAGAAAACAATAGAAAAGCATGAAGAAACACATAAATGAGCACAGTGCAACCCCTTAAGTTAAAAAGACACAAACCTGAATTTAACACTGTACGAAACAGTGCACTAAACAGAGCTATAAATATCCATTACAATTTTATTGAAACAAAAAAAATGTCAATCACAGTTTTAACAAAGCAAATGGAAAACCAAACAATAAACAATGATTTCCGAACAGTGTTTTACCTATTGAATTTGAGGACAAAACTGAAAACCCTCTCCTCTTCCATACCTCCATCAGACATCCTCTGCTCACCAACCCCGTGGGGTAACCTGTTAACCCCAAAAAACGCACAGTACTCTCTGCCATCTTTCTCTCTCCCTCTCCATCCTTGTCTCAAAAATTCAACAAAATCCCTAAATCTCTCTCCCAACCAGTCGAAACCCCTAATTCCCATCTATTTCCAACATGTTAGTCCCTCTGTCCCCCTCATCTCCTCCCCGAACAACCCTCTGACGGATGCATCATCTACAGCCACATCCACCAGCCCCCAAGCCAAAATTCCCGGCGATCCTCTCCTTCCAACACGTCAACCCTCCCGTTCCCCTTTCCGTCTATCTTCCCGAGTGAAAGGCCATATCCAGCCCAAAGACCCAAAAGCTTTTCTAAAGCCTAGCGCCAAAAGGACCTAAAACCCTATCTGAAGCCCAGTGGCAATTTTGCAAATAACGTTAAATCAGGGGGTAGATAGACTCAGTGGCACTTTCGTAAATAAAATGAAATTGAGGCAAAATTGCACAATGTCGTTCCCCCTTCTACTTTAGACTGAAGTAATATGCTGGAATTGATATAGAAATATTGTTGATATTATTCTTTAAATAATTATTGCATGCATATACATGACGGAATTCATATCATGCATTTCAGTAATGAGAGGCATGAATCGTGGGAGTTACATGGGCTTGTGCCGTGAGAATTGGAATGGTACTGTATTGGAAAGATGGATCCAACTCTTCTAAGGACCAAGGTTTCTGGTAAGCATGATTGATTGGCGGGAAAGATGATCTTTATGTGCACCGGCAGAGCCACATTAAGGGCTACCCTAGGCTGTAGCCCAGGTAGCTTTCGGTAGAAAATAAATTTTACATGTAATTTTTATTAATTTTTGAATGTTGCCCACCATATATTTAGTCACTAATTCGAATTCTCAAGTTTTAATTATATAGTACTGTTTACAAACCATCTCTTTTTCTCATATATTTTTTTCTCATCGCTTTTTGTACATGTACAAGTTTGAATTTGTTTGAAAAACGAAAGTTCTTGGCTCACCTTGCGAAAATTTTCTTAAGCTAGCTAATATTGTAAAAAAATATAGTATCAAGTTTCTTTGTTTATAAAGATTTAAATCTTTAAGCTAGCCCACTTACTGAAAATTTTCTAGCTCTGCCATTGTTTATGTGAGGGACAACTTGGCGACTGAGAGAAGGGCATTGTGATTTGAAAGAAAAATGGAAAATGAACGAATATGTATCATGGGTGATAATTCATATAACGAGACACTCGAGTCCAATCATAGTTTGGGACTTGTAAGGCCTTCTGTGTTTTGGAGTATGGATTAACGAAAATAAAGGTGGGAACGAGGGAACATTCATGATTCATCATGGAATCATTGTTTGTAATTTCTAATGAACGAAATCTATGATTATGTGCCACTTTGTTACCTTTGAATATGAGGGATGCAACAAGTTCACCCATATCCCTACCTCTTACACCCCTTAGTCCATCTCCAACCGAATGGGCTATGTTTAGCCCCGTCTAGATTATAGCCCTGCAATAAATTATTTTTTAATGAATTGTGTCAAACTATATCTATATACAATCTTCAATCGAAGGAGGCTATTTTTTAGCCCCCTCGATAAATTATTATTTTAAGTTTGTTCTTTAATTTTGTCTGTTAATTGAATTAAACTACCATATTAAATAAGGTTTCCGGACATATTTTGAGGGCCACTTGTTTTAAGTTTCATGTTGTTTAATATTTTAATTTTGCTTGCATGTTAACAACTTAGACATTAAAATGAGATAAGATAATATGGAAGGGTGAAAAGGATGTGAGAAATGGTGTAGAAATGGCTAAGTATTTATAGAAAAAAATTAGAATTTTAATTTCGTCCTAAAAAAATTAAAAAGTTTACATGACGTCAGCTAACAACACAGCTGGGCCCAACTTTCAAGGCTGGCTATGTTTGCCCAGCATTCTGGCCATTTGGCTATATTTTGGCCTTATGGGTCCCAAATTTTTTTGGCCCAGCCCTCCATTGGAGATGGATTTTGTGTCAAAATAGACTATGTTTTGGCCCATAACCTTTTGCCCGGCTCGGTTGGAGGTGGCCTTACTCTCTTAGTATTCCTCTATGTACCATTTCCCCTCAACCCTACCCCCATGCTTTTCCCATATATCTCTTTCTGCAACCAATGCCAGCGGATAACCTACCCCCTCTAGTTCGTAGCCTTCAAATTCACTCTTTGTCACCCCAACCGTTCCAATTAAGGCTCTCACCTTTCAATATGGAAACCCTAACCCGATGTGACCCTTTTGTCTAGTAGTCCTTGCATGAGGAGATCGAAGCCACCTAACCCCCTCCCTCACACCGAATCACAAAATGACAAAAAAAACCCTGCTAGTGACCATTGGATTTGGACTAAGGGGGCAAAAAAGTCATTTGCCTCTTTCCTTGAAACCTAGCCCAAAACGCCTGAGAACTGTAGGCTGGGCCCAAATACAAGTGAAGGACGCCCCATTCACACACACAATGGCACAATTATAATAAAAAAATAATGATTAAATTAACTAAATTGTTTTATTCAATTAAAACATATGAATTGCATTATTTAGTCATGTGTTGAGCTTGGTTTAACAAGTTAAATGCAATAATTTGAATATGATCCAAATATAATAATTCAATTATGAAATGGTTTTAACAATAAAAAAATTTATAAAATAAATGAAGTAGATATGGATTAGACGATTGGTTTATAGGTCAAATTGAACCGAATTAAAAACCCAAGTATGAATGGATCAATATGAACTTGAATTAAAATTGAACTACAAATTACAAATCTAAATTGTATATTAATGAAACTTTTTTTGTCAACCAAAATGTGACATCCCACATCGCCCAGGGGAATGATCCTTAAATGTATATTCCCATCCCTACCTAGCACGAGGCCTTTTGTGAGCTCACTGGCTTCAGGTTCCGTAAGAACTCCGAAGTTAAGCGAGAAGAGGGCCAAAGCACTCCCAGGATTGATGACCCACTGGGAAGTTGCTCGTGAGTTTCCAGAAACAAAACCATGAGGGAATGGTAAGCCCAAAGCAGATAATATCGTGCTACGGTGGAGTCGAGCCCAGGATGTGGTAGGGCCCCGGGCCGGGATGTGACAATTGGTATCAGAGCCTATCCCTAGCCGGAAGTGTACCGACGAGGACGTCGGGCCCCTAAGGGGGTGGATTGTGACATCCCACATCGCCCAGGGGAATGATCCTTAAATGTATATTC
>JAOEHR010000013.1:12571021-12582707 GCA_025448175.1 Aronia arbutifolia
AATATATTTAAAAATAAAAATATTTTATTATTCAAATAATTAATGATGTTATTAATACCCAAGAACCTTGATCAAAAATTGAAAATGAATAGGGTTTTAATCAATGTAGTAACAAAATGAAAGATGTCAACCTAATTTCTCCTTAATTTAAACACCACCATCTATCTAAGTTCACACCAATTTTAATCTGCCCCCTAAAAAAAAATGAATTTTAACTGTTTCTAAGAACAACACGTTTATTACCAATTTGCCCTTAAACACCAACAAAACACATGCACAATTCCTAATCTTTAACTTGAAAATCTAATTCTCTTAAAAATAAACTTGAAGTCTATATGCTTATTTTAATTTGATTGAACACTAGAAGCAAAGGTTTTCATATGTATGTTCTTCCAAAAAAGTAATAGCTCCCAACAAAGCACCTATGCTGAATGCAGTTCTAAAAAACACAGGAACTATATATATATATATATATATATATATATATTGTAGAGCTTAAAATAATTTCAAAAATCATAGAGGCGACACGTGGACTTATGCTTAAGAAAGACAAGATTGCCCTCATTAAATGGGCATGCTTCTCAAATACTCACACGCGCAGCTCAGCACCCCCGAAAGTCCAAGCAGCTGAATACGATTGCTCAGCGTAATGGGCTTGCATAATAGTTGGGTGAGGTGGCCTGTGTAATTGGAATTTGTATTCTCCGAAGAGAGTGAGACCTGGAAAACACTATAAGGAAAAGGAAACTTGTTGAAAGTAACAAGACGTGACACATAGATATGACTAGTGGAGGGATCAAGACAACGGTAACCTTTATGATGAGAAGTATAACCTAGAAAGACACAAGGTTTATAACGACTCTCTAACTTGTGAGCAATATACGGTTGAAGATGAGGAAAACAAAGATAACCAAAAACGCGAAGATGGGAACAAGTGGGAAGATGACCAAAAAGAACTTGATAAGGAGTGGTCCAATCTAAAACGGGTGTGGGAAGAAGATTAATAAGGTGAGCTACAGTAAGAGCCACTTCAACCCACAAGGTGTGATGTAAGTCGGCTGTGTGGAGAAGAGAGTGAATAAGGGTGGCAATGTTGTGATATTTTTGTTCGGAAAGCCCATTTTGTTGTGGAGTGTGGGAGCAAGAATACCGTTATTAGATGTCGTGCTCATGACAAAAGGTAGAAAATGATGGATTGACATATTCGGTACCACTGTCACTTTGGAGAACTATAATAGTGGCATGAAACAGGTTATAAATCATGGGAACAAAGGTTTTAAAGTGATCAAAGACCTCAGATTTTTGTTTCATAGGATAAATCCAGGAATAACGGGAAAAATCGTCATTATAGAGTACATAATAATGAAAACCACTTACAGAAGGAACTAGAGACATCCACACATCAGAATGAATTATATATATAAAAAAAAGGAGAACCACGAATATTATTATTATTATTATTACTATTATAAAAAGGATAATTGGGTAGACTTGCTAAGGGCACAATCGGTACAAAAAGATTTATCAACTTTGATAGTAGGACCTAAACTAGAACAAAGATGCGACATGACTGATGATGATGGAAGACCAAGACATTGGTGCTAGGTGGTGGAAGAGACGACGGTATAGGCTTGAGGGACAATAGAGATGGTGGAAGAAAGAGACAATGGATAAAACTTATCTTTGCGGAGGCCTTGAAACAACAACATGCAGGTAAGTAAGTTATAGATTTGATAAAAATTGGGAGCAAAGACCAAGAATATTGAATTGTCTTGGGTGAAACAGAGAAAAGATTTTTAGGAAAGTCATGAAGAAAAAAGGTATTTCGAAGAGTAAACTTAGAACCAAAAGAAAGAGGAATGGTACTAGTATGGGTAATGTTCCTAGCATCACCATTACCCAAGTAGACATTAGAAAGACCGACATATGGCTGCATACGAGGAACAAGATGATTGATCCATTATGTGGTGGGTAGCACCGGTGTCAAGATGCCAAACAAGTTCCGGTTGCTAGGTAAATTGAGCTCCAGCGAAGGGTGGGGTATGGTCAATCCCATTGTAGCAATGTGGACATGTTTGTTGGGTATCTTGAAAGGTGTTACATTTGTAGCACCAAGCTAAGGATGAAGGTTGCTGTAGTGGGCCGAGAAACGCGTTGGGCCTGGGAGTTAGTTGGACTACAGGGCTACTGAGGCAGTAAAGTGGGCTAGGCATTTTAGGGATAATTGTTGGCTATGCTCACGTTGAAGTATTGTGGCGGCTGTGCATGTAATAACTATTGATACAGGTTGTTGAGCTGGGCCACATAGGCTTGTTGCTGCCGATTGAAGTTAGTCTAAGACCTACGATCTCCCTCTCAGCAAGAGGGACGGGAGAAGCAAAATGTCAGCTTATTATAAAGAGTATTTCATTGTTGTCGAAAATCGCGAAAAGTGGATTACTATTGGCGAAGCGCTGTGGGGTATCCAGGTGAAGCTTATCTTTTATTGTACAAGAAATGAGCTCACGTAGATCTATGTCTCCCCAATCCTAGTGTGGCAGGTCGGGCCAATCAAATTCCAGATTGAAGTACGGTCGGTGACATCCGCTGCCCGACCTTTGCCAATCCCATGAACCACACCAGCCTTCACGGCTGCCTCCACCTCCATAGCCAGAGTTGCCATGACCACCATCAGGCCGAGAATTCGTATACAATAGGGGATTCACCATGAGAAAGGCTTGTCCTTTATGAACGCCATAATTATTTTTGAGATTTTGTTGGTTAAAGGTTTGGAACGTAACTCGATGAAGGAAGAAAAATGACCATTGATCAAGGTGGTGATAAGCATTTGATAATCAGGGCCAAGTCCACAAATAGTACACATAACGAGATCTTTATTAGAAATAGGTTCACTAATTTCAGCAAGTTGATCAACAATAAATTTGGCTTCTTGGATGTAGATACCCGCGGTCTTGGAGCCTTCGGACAAATCCAAATGCAGAGTGTCTACATTTGCAACAAAGGTCTTAGAAAAGTGCTTATGAAGACAATCCCATAAAGTATGGGATGTAGCACAACCAACAGTGAGATAATGTAAAGATTCAGAGGTCATACTTGTGGAGCAAAAAATAATCAAGAAAATTATGGAGGTGACACGTGGACTTTTGGGTAAAAAGGAAAAAATTATCCTCAAGGCACACCGGGATTCCCATGCGCATGCAACGGACAATAACGGCTCAATCAAGGAAGAGTCAAAGGTGATCAAAATGGTATTGATTCAAATCCTTCTCATCACTCCTCATCAAATCCTTATTCAAAAGGTAACTCTCAATTTTCCTATTTAATTTAGGATTAATTGCCATGTTAATTGCAAAATATTATCTCACATAATATCTTGCAATTATTCTCCAATTACACCATATATGGCTGGCCACTATTCTCCAAATAGGGCCGGCCACTCCCCTATAAATATCCCTATTCTTCCACTAAAAAGTTAAGCCATTTGCTACCCACAAACTCCTAACACACATTCTTTTTAGAATTCTAACTTTGGCATAAGAGATTCTTCAGCCAAACACCCCCCCATTCATCGTGGGCGCGTGAGGCTTTTGGCTTTAATCTTAGGTGTTATTATTCTGCAGGTGCATTTTCGTCAAGGGAGAAGACGGCGGAAATTTACATCCACAGTACTCATGAAATAGCTAAGTACCAGTTTGTCATGTTGATACCAATGAAGATACTCAGGATTGGGAATTTTGGGAGGAAAGAGAAGGTTAACTTCAATGTATTTAGGATTGGCAATGGTGGGTGGGGGAGAGGGAGAAGAACCGTCGATGTATTTCTAGAGGTCATGACCAATGAGAAAAGCTTTGAGTTGACAAACCCAAACAATATAGTTGGTGATAGAAAGCTTAAAGAAGTTTGCAGTTTTCGACCAGGAAGAGAATAAGAAGATGATGCCATGAGAGGAGAAATATGAACGACAAGCTGAAGTTTTTTTATTTTTTGTTTTTTTATTTTTATGTTTGGGACGACAAGAGAAGGGAAGGGGAGAAACCCTAGTACCTAATAAAAACCTAGACAAGTGATACCATGTAGAATTATGACGCCTTGTATTGATGTGTGAAAAATATTACAATATATATAGGTTTCTATTATTCCTTATACTGAGTTGTGGAAAGAATCCTACACTAATTACAGTTGGAAATTATACTCCTAATTATATGCTACAATTACATAGTGGATTCCGAGTAAATTAAATCAGTTCTAACATCAACTAATAAGTCAACTCTTACATAAATCGATTCATATATTCTTTGGAGGATCCAAAACTTCAAAATCATCATCTATTCGTAAAAAATAGTTTGTTTTTCTCTATGAGATAGTCTCAGGGTAATTTTATCTTGTACTTAATAGTAACTAGTATATGGGCACACACGAAGTGTGTTGAACATTTTTTAATTTTGTTTTTAAAATGGAAGGAGAGAGAAAACATAGAGCGAAGAGAGAGGCGAGAAAGGTTATTTATTTTATATATTTAGAGATACATTACAATAAAATGTGGGTGAGGCTTTACAAAAAATAGCAAAATGTGGTTTGTGTGAAATTACATCATTGTCCATATTTTTTTAAATTTTTGTTCAGTTTTAATTAGAGGCTTAAAAAGATAATTTCATAGGGTTTTTTTTTATTGAGATTTACGATTCTATTAATATGTAGTTTATATCATGCAATAAGATAATAAAAACATTTCATATTTAAAGTTTAAATTAGGTTAAACGGTGGAAATAAAATTTCCCAAAACAGTAAACAGATAAACTAGAAACAACTCGGAAACCCAAGAGCCGCAATCAAACCAAAACCCGGAAGGGCAGAAGGAGAATTGGAGCACAACAGCAAACATTGGGAGAAAGAAACAAAACAATGAGCAAGAACATCTCTCTGATTCTGATGGGTTGCGGCGGCGTTGGGCGTCAGCTCCTCCAGCACATTGTCTCCTGCCGATCACTTCACGCCAAACAGGTACTGCTTCCATTCCATTTCCCAATCATTCTTCCAAATTCAATGCCTCCGGTTGTTGTTGTTGTTGTTGATGTGCGGTATTGATGGGATAATCTTGATGTGGGCGGGCACGGGGCAGGGAATCCACCTGAGAGTAGTGGGAGTAAGCGACAGTAAATCCTTACTCGTTGCATCCGACGCATTCACCATGGAGCTGCCTGATGACTTTTTATTGGAAGTTTGCCGGGCCAAGTCGAATGGCGCTTCTCTCTCCACGCTCAGTGGTTATGGTAACTTCACTTCCCCGTGAAATTATGGGATGATTAATTGGGTTTTCGATCTTTTGTTTTAGCTGGTGTTTGTTTCGTATGCTTAGTATTTGTTGTTTTGTAAAGGTGAGTTCCAGGTATTCACGAATTTGGAATCAACCAAAAAGATTGTAGATGTTGCTGCATTCTTGGGTAAATCCACAGGTTCGTGGCATGTGTGATAATCTTTTGCAATCTTTTCACCAAAATGAACGATTTCAACTTCATTTGTTTGAAATTTTTGTTTTGTTTTCGTTTTGCAAAGGTTTGGCACTTGTCGATTGCTCTGCCAGTTCTGATACTATTCCGGTACTAACGCAAGCGGTGGATTTGGATTGTTGCGTTGTCATGGCAAATAAGAAGCCTCTTACTTCAACAATGGTACTAAACTTTTTCAGTAATGTTCTAATACCAAGAAAATATTGATAGTGACAAATTTTACTCTTACGGCAACCAATGCAAATGTTCATTCTGATTGTAAATACGAGTTTAAAGGGCTTTGTTCTGCTCTTTTCTCGTTCATTTTACTTGTATATCACTGATTTCTGGTAGTTTAACTTCCACACCACCCAATGATGCATTATGCATTTCTCACCTACAGGAGGACTATGACAAATTAGTTTCTCACCCACGTCACATTCGTCATGAGTCAACTGTAAGTTCACTTCTTGCTCCAGTTATTGATTTGTGCTGTGAATTATGACCAGGACATGAAAAGTAGAGTGTGTTTAGAGATGAAATACTTTGTCTTGTTCATCTATATGGTCTACTATCGTTTTGACTTATAATCTGATTCTTATCACAATTGATATTTGACCCTCAGAATTTTTCTTTTACTCATAACATATCCATGATTTTCCCCAACTTATTGTTGACTTCTTATGAAAATTACAGTCAGTCGCCTCTTCATTCCATAATTTTTTTTTAAAAACCATTTCATACAAATTAACAAAAGAAATACTATAGTTAGATCAGTTCTGTAGCTCAAAGGGGCAACAATAGTGCATAACTGAAAATGTAAAGAAGATTTTATATTGAAAACTACCTTAAACCCCGCATTTTTTACTTTTCTTCCTCCTCCTGCATCATTTTTATTTCGTTGTTGTTGTCACCCTCTGCATCCTCTATAGCAGCTAATTACTGTCATAGACACCCATTTGTTCATTTGCACACACCATCTGTCCAGCATGATACATACATGTGTAATTCATAGCCTTGCTCAAGTGGAATAAAACTCTAATAACTGGTAGTGTTGATTGTTTACCCTAATTTTACTGTGCTTTCTCTCTATATAAGTACATTTTCTTGCAGTTTCCCCTGAATTGATTTTAGATTTGGTAGGTTGGTGCTGGCCTCCCTGTCATAGCATCCTTAAATCGCATACTGTTATCTGGAGATCCTGTCCACCGCATTATCGGGAGTTTGAGTGGTACCAAAGTTTTCCCTTGGCTTTCTTGCATTTTTAACATAAGCCACCTGCATGTATCCGAGTATTTGTACTGATATATGTTTCGTCTTATGTACATGTGATAGGGACATTGGGGTATGTAATGAGTGAGCTTGAAGGTGGAAAGCTACTAAGTCAAGTTGTTCGTTCTGCTAAACATATGGGTTACACTGAACCAGGTTTTGAATGTTTTTAACTTTGTAGTAAATCACGGATTGATCATCCGAAGTTTATATTATTCTTTTTATTTATTGAGTTATTATCTCCCACTGTATATAAGTAGGACTGTAGGACTAAGAAGTATGTCTTGAGCTTCGTGACCATTTGTCAGTGTGGTCACTTTTGACTTTAAATCGTAATTGCAGATCCACGCGATGACCTTAGTGGGATGGATGTTGCAAGAAAGGTGTGGACATGGTTTTTTGTGTGTGTTTAAATTCACTTTAATCAGCTGAAAGTTCAAACAACAATGCCATAATATGAAAGAAAACTCGAACGATATGATGAGAATATAAATGATTTGATGTTGAAGCTCTAGCAATACCTCATAAATTTCTAATACCATCTTATACAGGCTTTGATACTAGCTAGGCTTCTTGGTCAGCGCATTAACTTGGATGACATTAAGGTTGGTACTATCTACTGCTTTTGTAATATATATATATATATATATATATATATATATATATATATGATTTATCACACTTGCTCCTACGTTCATGTTGTGAACTTATATTTTATTACTTTTATGATCGCTATTTCATTGTTTAGATTGAGAGTTTATATCCTGAAGAAATGGCACCTAGTGTAATGTCTCATGAAGACTTTCTGGGAAGTGGGCTGTTATTGCTCGATAAAAATATCCAAGAGAGAGTCTCTAAGGCTTCTTTGGATGGGAAGGTGCTACGTTACGTCTGTGTGATTGAGGACTCAAGGTACTCTTTTCTACATTTATGTTCAAAATGCGATATGCTAAAAGAAGCACTCTCTCGAGCGTGTATGCATGTTTGCGTTGTTTTTTAGTTTGTCAGTGTGCATGTGTTCAGATAAGCAAAGGTCAATTGTTCCCTATATGTAAGGCACTGGGATTCAGTTAATGGATGGTTTGGATTACGAAGCACCAATTTTTTTTCATTAGGTCACAAAGTCTCGGTTAGACTTCCAAATTAGGTTGGTAAGTTGTGTTAAAATATGAAGGCGCTTGTTGAGGACGGTGTCTTCATTTTATAGTCACCCCATAATGGTATTGTTGGTATTCCGTGGAGAGAGAAGAGGGTCCAGTGTGAATCCAGGTGAGAGAAATATTCATTGGAACCAATTTTATGAAACCTAGATTGGTAGTTGTTGTGTATATATAAATGTGTTCAAATGTATTTTTGGTGATTTTCCAATTTTGTTCTGAATTGTGAATATAAATGCTTATAGATGAAAGCAAGCCAACGTATAGAACTTTTTATTTTGGTAATTTTGTATCCTTATTTTAACAAAAAAAAAAAAAAAAAAAGAAAGTTGCATCTCGCCATAACTGACCACGCCAAACTTTTTTCTTGGTGGACCCATGGTTGGTTGGTTGCCAACGTAGTCTGTCTAGCAGTTGGTATTGGCCCAAGCCGGGTTACTCTAAGGAATAAGATGTTGTAGATCAGGGTAATAAACACATCTTTGTCAAGAATACACTACAAATGTACTTCAAGTTGTTTATTCATCTTTACAGATGGCTTAGAGGCAGTTGTTCATCCTCTTTCATCTAGTCAAACTTCTTTATATTCTCATACTCCATCTGAGAATATTAAAACGATCAACACAAAAAGTAAGGTAGGAAACAGAAAATGTTAAAAGGAGGCTTTATGCATATTCTGAAAACTCTTTAGGACTTCTTGATCCTTCAAAGTGGAAAGCGGGCATTATATGCATATATCTGTTCTTTATGGTCATGATCATGATAACCAATCTTTTGAATGCAGTACCGTAAAAAATTTGTGTATTTTGAGTTACATCCTCTCATTCTACTACTTTACGCTTGTGATTTTGCATGTCATATACTAACTCGGGTATTTTAGCGATTCCTTTGGTGTGATACTAACTGATCCCAGCTTTTGGTAGTTGTGAAGTTGGCATTCAGGAGCTTCCCAAGGATTCTGCTTTAGGAAGGCTGAGAGGAAGTGACAATGTGGTAAGCCCATTTCTTTACAAATTTACTTTTGACAGTTAAATAAAGATATTTTTCGACAATGCACAAGCGAAAATAAAGTGGACATGCGATATAAACCTTACACTGTGCAATTCATTAATCGCACCTCAGGTCTTGTATTAGAGTTTTCATGGATGAGATTATTCGGGAAAGCAAGGTCATGTATCAAATTTCTTCGTCAACTTGTTCCTGGGAGACATAAGGAGGGAGACAAAATTATAGATTTCACTACGAAATGGTCAATAAAAAAGAGAAGTTTGACCATTTATGGAACGAATCTTGAATTGACGATCAAAGTTCCAAAACAAATAGTTAGCATATATTGGAATTGGACAGCAAATCAAAGTTACTTAAAAGTAATTTGTGTATATTGATCATTTCGTTAATAGCACAGATGAAGTTTGGCAATTCTTAACTGTTTATGCAATTGCAGTTGGAGGTTTACAGTCGATGCTATAAAGACCAACCGCTGGTGATTCAAGGAGCTGGAGCCGGCAATGATACTACAGCAACTGGTGTCCTTGCTGATATCGTTGATATTCAGGATTTATTTCCTTGAACGCTTTTTCTGTACGTTACATCGGAGAAACTCGATGCAGATACATTGTTTAGTATCTTTATGAGGTTATGCATCTGGGATTTTAGAGATCTCACCTTCCAGAATTTAGCGATGCATTTTGCTAATAATTGGGGACTTGGTGATTTGGCGATGCATTTGGCAGTTAAAATCTTACATCAAGGAAATGCCGCAACGGTTCAGACTATCAACTGCTAATTTTGTTTCAAAGAAACTCGACAAATCATGATCCTGTTACTAGGAAAAGATAAGGTCTGAGTTACGGAAAAGAGTCAGATGGGTACATCTTCTTCGGTGATCAATTTCTTATAGAGAAATCCTTACACGGCTATCATGAGAACTAAAAGCGATCGATACAAATCTGCCACAAAAGATGATAAAGGCGATAAATCTGGCACCAAATGCACACGTAAAACCATTGCGAAAACAGCGAGGCAATGTCAAACTATCTCTAAAACAGTGAGGCCACATCAACTTAGCAAAGAGAGACATTCGTACCCAATAAATGGCAGCGAGGTGGGTGTTGATTTTAACCTTTGTGTGTTTCGGATAACTTTGAGGGGTAAAAGCTGAATTAATTGGCCTTACCAAAATATCAAGGCTCCCAAATGTGGCGTGTACGAACATGGCCAAGGAATTGATGATAACCGGTGACAGACCCAACTTGTGGAGTTCTTCCCCTCTTCTCATCCCTGGAAGTCAACACTACCACCACCCCTTGAGATGCAAGCTGCCTTGCGGCTACCACCGGATAATACTATTTAATAAGAATCCGGTGTTTGGTGCCCTTATGTAGCAATCGCAGGCTGAAACACGGGGTTGCTAGTACTGTGTTAGTGATGGCTCTGGTCGACGAGTCATGGCTAGTCTCATTTAAACATGAAACAGTAGCCCTATCTAGCCAATCCTAGTTGAAGAGGTCTAACAAACGCAGCCAATGGTCAGAGTGTTCCACATATGGTAGTTGATGTCCAGAATCTGAACGCCGACTTTCTTATTGCTTCTTCTCGCAAGGGTAGGAGCTTAGGATTCTGCCTTATGTACTAAAACCTTATGGGCAAGTACATGAAGTAAAGAGTGAACATGCTTCAAATGTGTGGGCCTAGAGGCGTCGGTTTCTTATATGGAAAGAGTGATATCTCGTCTGCCAGGCCTCCATTTTTAGGTATTTTTATTTTTTGAAGGCCGTCTCTTGAGTGTTATGCTGGTTTGTATATCTATATCCAGAGGGCAATGGCTTATGTGTATTGATTGACCCTCCATCTAGGTTGGTGAACTCGCCAACATACTTTAAAACTTTTTTGTTTAAATCAAATGCAGTGATGAGAGCAGCTTTGTTATCATGTTAATGTTATTGTCCAAACTGTCTCTGCGTTTCAAAAGTTGTTACCTTGATATCTGAATTTGAATACGACAAGTCATACTCGGAAGAATATCGAGACTGTAAATAACAAGTAGAATGCTACATTTTGGTCATTATTCAGCACTGATATATCTTATGAATTCAATTTCAAAATATATCTCACATTGATTGCCCTTTGGATACTCATAGAAAATGTAGGAAACTGGGATTTACGTATATATGACAGAACATGCTTGTGGAATTTGTAGCCAAGTAGTAGTAAAAGTGATCTTTAATTGTTTGGCTATGCGCAACTGCCTACAATTATTCTATCTGCGCTCTACATTTGGCTTTGTTTTTCGGTAGATATGCGTTGGATTCTTCTGCCTAGAAGTAATATAGCTAAACCAATATATACCAAATTTTGTGTTTCTATTGGAGCCAAATCACCTGTTTATGTAATGCTTGTTTGGGTTAAAATCTGAACTTGGGCTTAAAGAAGAAGGAGGCCCGGAGATGGACCTAAAAGAAGATCATTGTTCAAAACCCAGCCCAAGGCCCGTACACCAAGGGAAGCCTTTTTCAGCTAGATACATATCACTTGGACTACTTGCCAACCTACACAAAGATCAAGAAGTGTAGATCAGCCAGCTATCAGCCCATAAAGTACTTTACAGTGGCAGTACAAGTAAATAGCTGATGAGTCAATACCCTTCGAAGGCATTCGGGCAAGAGCCAAGCTACAGGGAGCCGAGCCTAATCGCCTATAAAAAGAGGAAGAGAAGTCAGAAATGAGGACACTCAAACAACCAAACAAACAATCTTACAACTTGTCTCTCTC
>JAOEHR010000013.1:12623942-12634878 GCA_025448175.1 Aronia arbutifolia
TTTGTTTTTAAGTGCATACAAGCATGATTCCGCCTTTAATTGTTAATTGCATGCTATAGATGTTGCTTAAATGAACAAGTTTACACAAAATATTTCCTTCACCCAGCACGCCTTCTCTAACTAACCTTGTCATTCTATCTTGTCTTATATGCCCTAGTCTAGCATGCCATGTTTCAGAATTAACATGTTTAATAACAGTTAATAAAGAAGTAGAAGACTAAGAATCAATTAAATCGAAGCAAACAAAGTCGTTCTTTATTGAACCATATCAAATTTCAACTTGATCCAAATAGACCACAAGTCTAGACGGGCTGAAGTAAAAACAATATCCTTGATTCAAATGTGCAGTAACTAAAAGTAAATTAAATTGCATCCTAGGGGCATGCAAAACAGCATGCAAAAGTAGTTCGCATGATAATTACCAACTCCTAAAGCTTCTGTACGACTTCCTTCACCCACATACACCCAGTGTGACTTTGCTGGGAAGTGTTGATAATTTACGAACCCCTATTTCTCTTGCATCACATGTTTGTTTGCTCTAGTGTCTACAATCCAATTATCAGACATGTGGGCAAACTGTATATGCGAACATACATAAACATTGACAGATTTGGAGTGAGGTTTATTCAGCTCAGTGCAATTGTGAGCAAAGTGACCCTTCTTCTTACAGTTAAAGCATTTTGACTTGGATTCGTCTTTCTTGCCACGTTTACCTCTGCGGACCTTGGTCTTATTAGGATTAGGAGCAAGCTTTGCATCCTTTTTATCAGACTTGGTCTTGCCCTTTCCCTTGAACTAGTTACCCCTTTTGGATGACCCACCTTGAGTCAAAGGGCAATACTTTGGGTCGCTACTCGGTGCTCACCTTCCAGTTCAACATGACGTGAGATGTCATGAAAGTTCTTAATATGATCATTGTGTGTCATGCTCTATTTCAGGGCATCCCACGAGTCTGGGGGGGACCTAATCATAGCTTGAACTTGCTGCTCATCAGTGCGAATACTCCCAACAGCTTACAAATCTTGTATCATACTGGACATCTTTCTCAGATGTTCAGATACATATTGCTTGGGATCCATCCTATAAACCTCAAACTTCAACACCAGACGTCTCAGCCTAGTAGTTGAGGTACCACCGAAAGTAAATTTTAGCTGGTCCCACATCTCCTTGGCAAGCGAGTTCCCTTCATACTCACCAATAAGATCATTATGCATGCTGCTTAACATAGTAAAGTGCACACTTCGATTTTTCTTGAACTAAGCATCATAAGACCGATTTTTCTTGAACTAAGCATCATAAGACCTTACTCTAGTTGTATGCTAAGCCACATAGGTTCCATCTATCTCCATGTCAAGCTCAACCAGCGAAGCCTCCAAAAGGCTCTAAGAGTTATTGTTCATTGAGAAGATATTGGATCTTCCTATGCCAAATATTATAGTTGGTTCCAACCAGCTTTTCACCTTTGGTCAAATCAGCAACAACATTCTTTGCAACCGTTTCTTTCTACAAGGGTAGCTTATCTCTATTGGATTTCCTTTTCTAACTGGATTGAAATAATTTATGACATCATTTTACACATCTTTCGTTTATTTATTTCAAAAACCCATTAGAAAAACATTTCACTTTTCTCTTAGGTTGAAATTGAAAAATCCACTAAGTCGCTCGTACTTACCATTCAATTCTAAGAGTCAAGATCATATTTTCCTAACTATTTTTGAAATAAATCTTAGTTAAAACATAATTATGTTTTACGTTTTAAACTAATCCAATTTCATGCATCATCCAATTGAGTGCAAGAAAAAACAATTATATGCAAAGACACAAACAATCACATAGTATTCATGCATATAATGGGCCTTTCGTTGGGATTAAATTAGAGTTTCAGATAATGGGCTCGACAATTGGGTAAGTGTGGCTAGGTCAAATCGAGGATGAGTAACATCGCAAAGCTTTTAAAAACCGACCCTGTTTGACACTGAAGGTGTCTCCTTAAAGATTTTTCCTAGACACCACATCAAGTAAGAGCTGACCATTAGTGAACCCCATTCCAATATCTAATTTTAGGCCGAACTAGAGCATGTTTGATGAACATCGTAAATATGGATCATTTTGCTAAATGACATGTTCAAAAAACAAACCCAATCCAATAGTTCACAATTAAATAATAAAGTAATCATATTTAAATATTCTTCTAAAGAACTTTCATTTCTAATTTAAAATACTCAATCAACATGAACAAATTTAATCGACATAATCATTTTGACATTTCAAGAAACATGGCATAATGTGGATAATTATTTAATATTGGTTGTTTAATTTTAAAACAAAATTAAAGTTAACCTAATAAAGCAAAAAGCGTTTCTTTAATTTCAGCAAATTAAAAACGTCTAAACTACCAAAACTAAATATGCACCTTTGTAGGTCAGTGAACCACAATGATTCACTAGCTAGCCGTGTCCCAAAAACACGTCACACTCGCTGCCCAAAGCAGTAGTGCTAAAAAAATTTTTTTTTTAAATCACGCGATGGCCCACGCACTGAGGGTGGCGCATGACCAACACGCGCCGCCTTCTGGCTATCCACTGCCGTTATGGCGACATCCATTAGATTTAACTTCCTAAGACGAGTTCAATAGTGTAAACAATATCCCCATATACCTAGCGGTACCAATGTACTCGCCTAGGCCGAGAGTGGAAGAGAACAAACCATTGTTCATCTTCTTCCTCATGAAATCTGGAATTTCTAGATTTCGTGTTCTCTCGAAGCCTATTTACAAAGGCCATAACTTTGTCAGTATGCATCCATTTTATGTCATTAGAAAGTTTAGATTACTGTCTACAATTAAGTCTTCTTGGGTGAACTCCAAAAACAACTCTAAGTGCACGAAAAAAGGCTTGCAAAAACCTTGGAAAAATTCGTTTTTCATGCTAATCCGAGACTAGGGTTTGAATTTTCTCTCTAACCACCTGGTTTTTCTTTACCAAATTTTAAAATTAATTTCAAATGAATGTAAAGAGCATATCCCATGCATTAAAACCAAGAAAAAACTAGCATGCCAAAAACAAAATTTTAAAAGCAAGCATCCATGGTTTTTCAACATTCCTAACATGGCATATTCATAAATATCTCATCTAATCGTGCGACGAGTGTGTGAGTGGCTCTAATACCACTGTTGGAAGAACGTACATACCTTTGTCCAGAAGCTTGAATCTTGACACGCTCCTACAAACACGAACAAGTGCTTTATTCTTTCGTGCACGTCTAGAACTTCAAAGGTCGTCGGGTTGGCTATGGTATGTCGAGATGCCCCTTGGTTTTTGCCTCCCAAGATCTAGGGCAGATAGTGATAGCCTAGAGACCTAACTAGAATATGTGAACTTTATGGAAAAAACCTTGTATTTCTCTCACACTAGTTTCTTTCTTCCCTTAAGCCTCCTTATATAGCTTTAGCAAGAGGATGATACAATGAATGAAATGCCAATTGAGATGGCTTTAGACATTCATCTAATTACTACATAAGTAATTAGGAGGTTAATATCCTCATGTGGGTGGACTCTTCACCTTATGGTATTTATCATATAATTAGATAAATCCTACAATTGGAAATTAGAGGCCCCCCAAAAATTAGAAATTTTATTTGGAGACTGCTAAAAAGAGCGATTGCTACGACGGTGAATCTTTTTTAAAAACACCTATCAGACTTTCCAATATGTCTCATATGTGAACATAAGGAATCTGTACAACGCAGCTCCTCCTACGTCCATGGGTGGATCGGATTTGGTTTGGAGGACAACTGAATTATAAGGTGAATAAAGGTGAAATCATTACTTTTAGTGAATGGTTAAGTACTTTGATTAGTACAGAAATGGGGCATAAACGGGATAAAGCAATTATTATGGCCCAAGTAGCTTTCACTTGTAGGCATATTTGGAAGTTTAGATCGATGTAATATAATTTTCAATCATAAACCTATCTGTCCTATGCAGTAATACATGCCATCTTTTTTGCTTATGAAAACTATAGGGAGGCTAAGCGAAGTCAAGATGATAATCTCCATCAACAAAATACTTAGATGTCTTCGATGCAGCAAATTGGTTGTATCCTCCATAACACCTTTTTTTTTCACAATAAATGTTGATGCAAGTTGGAATCCAAGTACTAGGTAAGGTTATGTTGGTATTGTGATAAGGGATCTGTGCTTGAAGGATGTATGCTTGCAAAGCAGCAGGGTATCAATGATGTTGTGATAGAATCTGACTCAAAAGAATCTATATTCTATCTGCAAAGCTCCATTGAAAATGGAAGTTGGGGAGCTCTTCCTACACTTAGGAAAATCATGAATAGTGAGTTTTTCAACTTATGCCGTTGATTTTATGATTCCTAGATCAGCAAATATGACGGCAAACTTCACGACGTCACCTAAAAATTAATGCGAAGATGAGCGTTTGGTACTCGGGTGAACACACACCCATCTTCGCTGGTTCATATCCTTGACAAAGACTATATAGTGATTTTGTTGGGTGTTTACGGGGAGAGGGGTTAGCATTTGATGCAACGTCTGTGTTCTTGTAACCCATTTTCACTGTATGTAAGGACTTGTCTATTTCTTCTCCCCTGTTAGTCCTTTCTTGGACTTTCTTTGTGACTTTGGCTTTTGGCCCTGGTTAATATAATGCCATTTTATAAATAAATAAACAAGTTTGCCCCTCCTCTGATAATTTATGATTTCGCCGCTATGTGTATTTATAGAGTATACTTAAAAATGCATGCACTAGCTATTTAACTTGTAAATGTTTGTTAAATGCTTGGGTTTATTAGCTGGACCTTTCAATTTCATTTAGTGTGTAGCCTTTCACAACCTGTGTCTTTTGGGGCATCAACTTCCAACTGGCTAGCATATGAGATTGAGTAAAGAGCTGCAGGCTTCCAGCAAGGCAAAGGGGCAGCAACGATTGTGAAGAAAGATCGCAATACTACTACTAGTGCCTCTTCTCTCTTGTGGGGCCTCCTTATTAGACTTTGGGTGATGTATCGTCGTGTTTTGTTTTGTTTTGTGCTACCGACCGACCACCTATATCTAATTAATGTATTACCATCTCTTCCCAAATTCACCACAAAACAGAAGAAAACGTTGGTATCAAAACTAAACAAAGTCTACCAAATTTTGAATTTTGACACCAAAACAGAAGGCATATATAATAAGGTGATATATATCGTATAAGGTGGAACAAGTTTGTTATTTTCTTTTATCATAATAATAAATATTGTTGGGAACCTAGCTTGTCAAATACTTTTTTTTTTTATGAACAAACGATATTATCTACACTAAAGGGGTGGGTGATTGAGCTAAGCCTTACAATGGGCTATGAATAATGCGGTTCGAATTTGCCCTTGGGGAGAACCTAACCTAAGAACTCTCACTCTCAAGTAAAGAGGAATATCATTAGACCGTAGTACTAAGTGGCAGCTTGTCGAATACTTAAAGCATCTTTGTTATTCTTACTCTCTATTTAGTAATTAGTATAAATAATGCTACGTAGATCAATTAGCAATTATCCAATTTGTAATTACTATGGTCTCCTTGGCCTTACCCAATTAGTAATTACTATGGATATAATAGGGTCTTAAGAGCCACTTAGTACTACGATATGGTGATATTCCTCTTCACTTGTAAGTGAGAGGTTTTAGGTTCAAATCTTGTGGATGGCGAATTCGATACCAAATTAGGTTGCCAATTGTGCGGCTTAACCGAACTCCTCTTAGTGTAAAATATATCAATGTACTAAAAAAAAGGGCCTTAAGAAATCACCATGGAATAAATTAGTAATATGGAAAGTAGTCTAATTATTTATAAACACATGTAAAATCACTCATTTTTTAATGTGGAATTTATATTCTCAACAAAATCGATGTATTTATGACACACCCCGACCAAAAATCAAGGCGTGTTGGCCATCACGTGAGGGTGACGTAGCCATGTGCGTAGTGCGGAAGCAATAAACATATAAGAATACGAATAAATAATAACCAAACTACTAAAATTACTAGCTAAGATAAGGTGCTAGTGCAAGATTAAGTGTGAGTTCACAATCAGAGCATAAATAGCCTAAGTGCAGTCCAGTAGGACAAATACTAATTATACAACACCCAAAGGTGATCCTACATTTGTGATAATCTGTCAGAACCTTCGTCAATCCTCGTAAGCCACCAATGAGCACTTCTACTTAAAACCTGGACGGGCGCAAAACAGAAAGTGTGAGTGGGAAAAAACAAAGCTTTTCAAATCCATTTCATTTATCAAAAGTTATAACCCCTCGCTGTAAAACCTGTATAATTTCCCAGAAAATAGAATATATATATATACATATCTCAATTCATACCCAAAATGGTAAATCCACAAGTATGCCATCTCAAAAGCAGTGAAAACCAAAGTATATGTGTATATGACATGCCAATTATCTCAGCCATGCAATATGTAAGTCAGGTAAAATAATCCATAAGAATAATGTGTCAGCTGGAGTCACCTAACGTGACCTGTACGGCTAAGTCTATAGATCATCTACCAACTCAAACAAATCAAATCCAATCGAATCCTGCATACGAGTCGGAACCACCTAAAGTGGTCTATTCGACAGGCTGGGTGTAAATAAATATATACGCTCAAGTGCTACGATCACGTGAAGGCTGTGCGAAGTATCGCAAGTCACCTACAAGTCGGAACCACCTAATGTGGTCTGTACGACAGGCTGGCACCTGCCTTAGATCCAAGGTGAGCATGTGTGGTGCGTGAGGTAAACGATCACGTGAAGGCTAGGCCCTAAACTCTGGCGGAGAACTAACACCGAGATGCAGGATAATGAGCTATAAATACATCTTAACTCAATCATACTCATTACCATCAACATATACTCACCTGAATTTACCTGAGCGTCCGCAGCGTCAAGCAACAATATATATAACCATACTAATGCATAACCAACATAACCAACATAAAGATCATTTGACATGGCATTTCAACATATATAAAACCATTTAAACACACTTTCTAGGAAAAATCCCAAGAATATACGTATATACTGAAAGCAAAAGCCCACTCACTGATATATAGCAGGGTCGTAACCCCCAAGCCTCGATTGATTGCGCTCGTCCTCTGGATAGGTCTCACCCATATGCGAAACAACTATTTTAACGTTATTTTAAAGCACATATACAAAACTAGGTAATAACTTCTCATACGTTGCTCAACTTAGGTATTTGAATATACCACTGTGACCTACTCAACCTCAGGAACATCCCCTTATTTTTAGAAAAAAATTCTGATGCTCCACGCGCCCCTATGCCCCGGCCAAGGCACAGCCAGATGCACCGGCCATACGCGGCACGTGCGAACCATGTGACTAACGGCGTTAAGGAATATTCCGTTAAATACTAACAGAAGTTAACGGCGTTACCTCACGCCGTCAAGAATATTCCATCTACTCTGATGGAATATTCCGTCACCTTCTCTGATGGACCTCGCCGGAGACTGCCGTCCGCCGCCGTCTGCAACTCGCCGAAAACTGGAAAAATCGCTAGTTTCTGGGTAAAACTTCAAACCTTCATATCTTCTTCAATTCTTAACTAAAATTCACAAATTTTATACCAAAATGAAGCTTACAACGAGAAGAACAAAACCTTACCACTTTTAGGCCCTATAACTTTCGGGATCTCGCCGGAAAAATCTCGATATTTCGGTCAAACCTGCAAGTTCACAACCCGGCTTATTCTGACGTCTAAACTTGACCAAAACTAACCTAAAGTGCTAGGGAAGACTAAAGATTACCTTTTCGAGTCTTAAAACACCTTGAAACCTCCACGAACACTACGGTGGTACTGTGCACCTCGTCGGAGTTTAGGGTTCTCACGTTTTCGAAGGTTTCATTTCCCTCAAACGGTATGATTGTGCTCAGAAACTCACGGGGAACTCGAGTATGGTCTCAGAGGTTCGATCTGCAATGTTTCACGAGGGTTTGAAACTGGTCCGTACAATCGTACGGAAATGGATGAAAAACCGAAAAGGAGGAGAGAGAGAGGTCAACGGGAGTGGATGTGTGGGTATGTGTGGTCCAGCTTGGTCACCAATCAAAAACAAATAAAACTTAAGTCCTTTAGTTCTAATTGGGTCCAAAATAATAGGACTTAGCATAATAGGTCCACATCCAAAGCCTAAACCACACAACACCATAAAACGTCCAAGGGCAATTTAGTCTTTTCACACCATCGATAAAAATATTTCGAGACGGGCGTCACAATTTATGTCCTTCAATTATTTTGTAACTTGCTTATGTGTAACCACTAGCTCGCAAATTGCATGTACCAACCACCTTGATTATACTATGAGATTGTGCAGTGGGTTTCAAGATGAATTTCACTTCTGAAGCTTGAGGAATTTTTTCTACTACATTTATCTCTCCATGGTTACAGCATGTGCAGTGCTCTTTTTTTGTTTTTTTTTTGGTATCTCAAAGTTTTATCTTACGTGATTTTATTCCAGAAGGTTTTTTATTGAGTCCCACGTCGTTATTGCACTACATCTACTGTACTATTTCTTTTATTTGGATATGTATTTTCACTCAGAAAAATACCAAATCTCTCTAGAGTTAACCAATTAGGGTGATACATAATAACACACAAATGTAGAGAGATTTTTTTTAAGTAGCGGTCAAACGGTATACGTGCCTCAATATTTTTTTTTGAAAGAAGTACGATATTCATTAGAAAAAGACAATCAGAATTCATACAAACTGAGGATAGTGTGCAAACTGGGCCTCGATAAAAACCTTGCCGGGGATTTCAACCCGGTCGAAGGAAAAGAGTGTCCCGCACAACAAAGAGCTATCCTCAAATGACAAACAGAAGATTACATTCCTTCCTCGATTAAAATGTCATGAATCAGATCGGGCGGCTCCTCAAACCAAACCACTTCCTGAGCAACAGCAAGCCCCATTCGAGCAAGCCGATGAGCAGCCATATATTATTTTTGGTTCTCTACTTATTTTATGACCAAAAATACCCGCTTGAATAGCAATTAAAAAAATTTCAGTGTGAGTCCACCAAGGAGCAAAAGAACTGCGACGGTGAAATTAATGTATTGACAATTAATAGCGATTGGTTTGGTTTGGTAGTCGTTGCGCCCATTTATTAATTTCGGCTTGCCCAAAATTGAGAAAAATCCCTTTCCCACTCAACCCACTCAGCCCAATAATATTTAACTTGAACCTCCTCCTCAGTCCTCCCTAAAAAAACCCCAAAAAAACATACCTAGCTACCTCCAAACTCCAAACTATTTTGTGCAGAAAAAAACCAGAGAGCTAGAGCAACAAAATGGGCAAAGCCATTGTTGCTACCGGTTCCATCATGTTGTTGATGACAATACTTGTTCATGGCGTTTCAGCGCAGCCGGCACCGGCCCCAGCCCCGGCAACGACTGATTGCAACACGAGCCTGCTGGGGCTGTCAGATTGCCTGACGTATGTGGAGAAGGGCAGCAATTTGACCAAGCCAGATAAGCCGTGCTGTCCGGAGCTGGCGGGGCTCGTGAAGGACAACCCCGTCTGCTTGTGCTACTTGCTCGGCAACACCAGTAGCAGCTATGGCATTCAGATTGACGTCAACAGGGCTCTCAAGCTTCCTACTGTTTGCAAAGTTGATACTCCCCCCGCTAGCACTTGCGCAGGTATTTTATTATTTAATTAGTTTTTAATTATCTCTCACTCCGTAATTTATTATCTTAAGTCTTTGGTGATATTGCAATGAAAACGTGCACCCATCTCATATCAACAACCACCTAATTAAAATTGATTTAACATTGTAGAAACCACTTACAAACTATAATTTATTTAATAGTCAATTGTTTGTTTTTTGTTTTTTGTGATAGAATAATATATTTACAATAAATGAGTGAGGAGTAAGTAAATTGATATCAAAATTGTGTTTGAGCCTAAAATTTTTGTTGTATCAATGAATATGAATATTACTAGTTTGAGTAAATTGATATCAAATTTGCAATTTGAGCCTAATATGAATATTTCCAGTCTGAGTAAATTGATATCAAAATTGCAATTTGAGCCTAAAACTTTTGTCGTATCAGTGAATATGAATATTATAGACCGAGACATTTTTCATATGATTTTTTTAATATAAACAAATCTTTTTTCTTTGGGCTATAAAAAAATGAGCTTGGAACATCCAAAATGATGAATGAAAAAAAAGGCACCGAATATATGTGCTCATTCACACACCCCTATATGATTAAATAAAGACTATATATTCTGATGGTTTTATTCACTTGGTTACACAAGTCTTGCATTCGACTCACGCGTATATCAAATATAACAATAATTCTAACCCTCACTTACTAGTTTGATTGATTTTATGGCCCTTCAATTTTTTCTTCGTGCACTTGTTATTTTCCTGTTTATAAATTTAATAAATCAAAAGAAAGTTCAGAAACAAAAATAAGAAAACGAGTGGATAAGGTAAAAATGAATTAAAAAAGAGTGAAAAACAATAACCTATATATGTAATTTTATTATATATATGTGTGATACATTTTCCAGTTAATGATGAGCATTGAATAGCGGCATGATGCATGATGATGTAGGTGAGTTAGGGCTGCCAACTATCCACATTTGAACGCTCCCATTAACCCCATTAAAGCTTCCTACCAGCAAATTTTATCTCATCAATCATCACATGCATGTCAGTTTTGAAGAAATCAACAAAACACACTCACAAGTCACATGGTCTCTCTCTCTTCTTCTGCCAGCAACCCTAAGGCCCCGTTTGGGATTGAGGTGCTTTTAAAAAAAGCTGCTGTGAAAAAAGCTGAGGGTCATTTTTGTGTTTGGTAAACTGAAAAAAAAGGGCTTATTTTGGAAGCTGCTGTGAGAATAAG